>CAJVPT010000017.1:0-57730 GCA_910592055.1 Acaulospora colombiana
GATAGTACAATGTAACATCTGAGTAAAAGCTTAATAAAAGACCAACTGGGGGCTGAGCCAGCTTTAAAAAAAAAAAATTTATACTAAGTAAATTACTATTTACATATAATATACAAAAACAACTTATATTGTACCAAATAATATATAATAAAGGTATACGATATTCTCTTAATTTTTCCTGGAACAATTTTTAATTATCAGACTATTGTATATACTCTAATCTATACTATAGATTTTAAGTACTTCAGTATAGTGCACAAATTTCTTCTTTCTCCAAGGTCTCTCGATAAAAAGCATTATCCATATTTGTACATGCTGATCAGCATTCTACCAGTTTAATATTTACTTTTTTAATCAAAACAAGGGCTCCAATTCTAATCTGTAATTGTTTTCCTTAAGAGATTATGGTATCTGTTTTTAAATACATAGTAATATACTTGTGAATCTAGACCATTTCGAATCAGGCTGTTGAGCTGGGCCATGGTATGTCTCAATATTATTTGAAACCTGCCTCTTATAGTTAAACCAAAAGAATCATCGGACAGCTCATAGTCATTGACATCAAATTTACCTTTAGCAGTAGTAATTTGGTAGTTGTCAAATTGATTGCCATCATGTTTAATTAGCTTTTGAACATCCCTTTCAATTGGATAAGCCAAATTATTGACCAAAATGTTGTATCTGGTTTCCTGAGTACCTTCTGGTGCTGCTTCATATTGTAAAGGCAAAGATTCAAGAGTGTTTGCTTTATACTTTGCTTTTTTCCATAAAGTTTCAATTGTTTCAATCTCTATAGTTGTTTGTATTATATATTATTTGTGTATTCTGTTATAGTATTTCTTCCTGATGATATAACTGATAAAGTCAAGACTATATTTTGAATATTTGCATGGTTTAGGATGTGGAGATTGTTTTTTTGTAGTTTGTATGCTAACAGGCATACCAAGTTTTTTGTCACACTATTGTTTACCTTTTCAAGGTCAACATTTTCTTTTCTTGTTAAAAGAGCCTGATGCAGGTTGTAAGGCAAGGACTTGTTATTTAAAGTTACTAAAACAGGCTGAAGAAGTTCAACTTATCCACTTGAAAAAGAGTTCCTTTATTTGAGATAACTGTTCAGTTGGTTTTATATATTTAAATATAGACCATATAGAAAGCTTATTTCCATTGAAATATTTGTCATCATTGTGATTTAGATATAAAGAAAAATAAAAACAACATTTTTACTCTCTTTCAAAAATTTTCTAATAAGAAAATTTTTACAAATTTTAATAGGAGTGAAAAAGAGTTTTTTTTTATATAAGAAAGATTTATTTATTTATTTATTTTTAAAACTGACTTATCCCATGTCTTTTCTTATGCTTTATTAAAAAAAGATCATATTTAGAAACAATCAGAATTAATATTTTCCTATAATATCTAAGGATTTATAGATCACTAGAGAGAAATAGAACAAAGAGCTATCTATTTTTATGACTTGATCTATGTCTAACCTAACCAGGATAAGAAAAATATATGATCGCCTAATGTAAATACTTCTCTTTTAAAAACAAAGCTCGAAATGAGTAATATACACAAACTGTGCACTATTACCCATCCCTATAACCAGAAATCGATATTATCTAGAGTACACTAATACATTCCCTGATTAACATGTTGTTACCCACTAATAGGACTTAACTTGTCAAGACTTGCCCAAGATTTCTAACACCATCTGGTGTTGGAGATCTCTTGTACTAGTCTTGTGACCAGTCAATATTAAAAAAGATTTTTTTAAAATGCAGAAGAAAGGTTAAAAATATTTACAAGAAAAGAAAGTAGAAGAAGAAACGAAGGGACGATTAATAACAGCTCTTCCACCCAACTTTGCCTCTGAAGATACTTGATCTATAGTCTTAACACTTTTGGTATTGATGAGAGATAGGAGATCACAGTCTATGTGATATTTATTCACCTACACAACTAGTCAGTGACTTATAATAGACCTAAGGTTCTTATAGAGCTTAGAAAATGTATTTACATCCCATATATAAAAGACTTGAAATGGATGTATTAGAGTCAAAGAATTCTTAGGCAATGATTTTGATGCACAAAGGAGTTATCTTTATTAAGGTCTTGAAGTAGCCTTTTTATACATTTTAAAGTAGCACAAAATAAATATAAAATACATAGGGCTAAAAATACATAAATCATATGGCTTATAGTTCAGACAACTTATGTAATATACAGCTAATCATAAATGAAAAATAAGAGAAAAGAAATAAAAATAAAAAGAAATGATTGATGCCTTGTTCACCATAGTCTGATAGTCAATTACTATTTATGGTGAACAAGTCCAAATAATCTATGTGGTGTGATTGTGATATTATCTTGGCATTATGATGTCAACTTAGCAATTTCTGCAGTCTAGGCAGTCTCAACAAAAGTGGGGATGTAGGTTCAGATTGTTATATTCTCACTCTCTTTAAATTCTTTCACTAATTGTATTGCCTTGGTTAATTTATTCTTAGAGGTCCAGGTAACATCATGGAGAGAATATCCTATCCATTTGATTAGGTATTGAATTTTTTTATGAATGGTTCTTTTGTCCAGGATAGCTTCAACTTCATATTTCTCTTGTTTATTATCAGAGTAGATGACTGGTAATGGTGGTATTTCTCAGAAAAAATCATCAGGTGATGGTTGATATGGTTTCAACAGATAGAAGTGGAATACAGGATGAATTTTCATGCTGGATGGTAGGTCCAATTTATATGTAGTCAGGGAGATTATTTTACAGATAGTGTAAGGTTCTGCATATCTTGATGTTAATTTCTTGGTGAAGCAGTATTGGTCTATAGGTAAGTTGGTATTTTTCATGTTGAGCAGGACCTGATCACCTAGTATGAATGTGAGATGGCAGCGATGTTCATTAGCATACTTCATTTGTCATTCCTGGGCTTCTCTGAGTGTGTCCTTGGCTAATTCAATCATGATATTCCAGTAGTATAAGAAATTATCCGTGGTAGGTATGTTGATTGTTGCAGTTGTTGTCATGGGTTGGATTTTATTCACAGTCTAATTCAAAGGGTGTGAATCCAGTAGAGGCTTGCTTTAAGTTGTTATATGCAAATTTAGTGACCAGGAAATATTCATTCTACTGGTCTTGTTTGTAGGTAGAGTAGGCTCTAAGCATTTCTTCTAAGGTTCTGTTCATTTGCTTAGTTTGCCCATCGGTTTGAGGATGAAAGGCAGTAGATATGGCAGTCTTGATTCTTAAGTGTTTGAATACAGCTTACTAGAATTGACTAATGAACCTTATATCTTGGTCTGATACAATAGTTCTTGGCAACCATGGATCCTAAAGATGGTGTTGAAAAAGATATTGGCAACTTCTGATACTGTGACAGATATGTGCATAGGTTGAAAGTATGCTCGCTTAGAGAGGTGGTCTATAAACACAACAATGACATTGTGTCCTTGTCTTGTCAGAGGCAATTGTATAATAAAATCCATGGTGATTTCTTCTTCTTACTTGGTATATGTTGGCAATAGTTGGAGAAGTTCAACAGATTGTTGATTGCTAGTTTTGTTTTTTTGGCAGGTGTCACAAGTCTGAATATATTTGCAAATGTTATTTTTCATATTTGGCCAGTAGAATATTCTCATGATGTTTTCAGTGGTCTTGTCAATTCCCAAATATCCAGTGGTTTCTATGTCATGGTGCTCTTTAAGGATGTGGTTGCAGATGCGTTTATCAACAGGAATGGCTAGACAGTATTCTTCATGAAGATATATTTTTTGGTTCCTCCAGATAAAGTGTTTGGCATGATTCTTTTCCTGTTTCTCAGTTTGCTTAGAATGTTGCAGTGTGTCAAGAATGGTAACAAAATACTTGTCTTGTTAATAGGCTTGCAGGAAAGTTGGATCATCGGCAAGGGTGGCAAAGAGTGAAGTGATGGAGGCAAGGTGTAGTTGTCTTGACAGGGCATCAGCTACAACATTTGTTTTCCCAGGCCAGTATTTAACTGTGAAGTTGTGACTTTGGAAAGTTTTTAATCAGCGGGCTTGTCTTCTTGACAAGTTGGATTGGGTCTTGATATACTCTAATAAGGCATGGTTAGTGATAATGCTGTTGTTCTTCTAAATATATTCTCCAAGTTCTAATAGCATGCACAATGGCTAGAAGTTCCTTCTCATAAATAGCATAATTTTGTTCAGTAGGAGATAGTTTCCTAGATTCATAGGTAACTGGTTGTTCTTCATCTCCTTGGTTTTGTGTCAAAACAGCTTTAATTGCAAAATTGAAGGCATCAGTTGTTACAATGAATGGTTTGACAGGATCAGATAGCAGAAGAACAGGTGTGATAGTCAGCTTCTGCTTCAAGGTGTCAAAGGTATTGTGGACTTCATTGATCCATTCAAAGGCTTTATCTTTGTAAAGGAGAGTAGTGAAGGTGTGGTGATTGCAGAAAATCCAGATACAAACTTGTGATAGTAGCTTGCTAGTCCTAGAAAGGATCTAACTTCTGAAGCATTGGTGGATGTGAGCCAGTTGTTAATGGCTTCTACTTTGTGTGGATCAACAGCTATTTCTTGGTCAGAGATGAAATATTATATATATTTTACATGTTGTTGGAAAAGTTTACATTTGCTGGCTTTAGTATATAGGTGATGTTTTCGAAGAGTTGTCCGTACAGTTCTTAGATATTGTAGATGCTCAGTTTTTGTCTTGTTATAAATCCAAATGTCATCTAGGTACACAATTACAAAGTCATTCAAGTATGAATGGAAGATATCATTCATTAAAGTCATGAAGATAGCATGGGTATTGGGCAATCCAAAGGGGAGAACTAAGAATTCATAGTGTCTATAGTGGGTTCTAAAAGCAGTCTTATGGATGTCTTCTTCTTTGATACAGATTTGATGGTAACCAGAGTAGAGATCAATCTTGGAGAAATATTTGGCACCAGCTATTCAATTTATTAATTCCTCTATATTTGATAGTGGGTACTGATTCTTGATGGTGACCTTGTTTAAGGCTCTATAATCTATATAGAGGTGTAATGTTCCTTCCTTTTTATGCACAAAAAGCATAGGAGCACCAAATAGGGAGATGCTAGGTCTAATGAATCCTTTGGCAAGGAGGTTGGCAAGTTGTTTCTTGAGTTCATCCATTTCCACATATGAGAGATAATAGGTAGGTTTTAAGGGTGGTTCAGTTCCAAGTAGCAAATCTATGGCGTGATCAATGGTTCTTTGGAGTGGCAACTCATTTGACAATTCAGAAAAAAATACATCAGTAAATTCCTTGAGAATAGCAGCTTCTTCAGACAGCAAAACTTGTTTTCCTTGGGCATGACTTTCTCAGCAGTGATGGTACAAATGGCCAATAATTCTTTGATAGATAGAATCCTTGCAAATTAATATCTGGAACTAAAAAGGGATTGGCACTCAGGTTCTTGCTTAGTTCTGCATAGGCTAGCATTGACAATGATTGTACATGGTCCATATTAAAAGGTAAGGGTATTGCTTCTCCAATTGATATTAGGATTGACATAATATAACCAGGGCTTCCCAAGTATAGCATCATATCTTTGCAGGCTCAGAACTTGAGCAGAGATCTCCATAGTGTGGTAGGTGTCCAACTCTAGTTGCTTGATACTAACTTCAGTGATGACTTCCTTCTTTCTTCCATCATCAAGTTCCATGATAAATGGCATGGTGTTCTTTTGTGATAGCTATTGTCTTGCAACAAACTTTTCGTCAATAAAATTATTTAATGCTCTACTATCCAAGAGAATCCAGGCTTTGTGTTCATTAATTTTTCCATTAAAACTTAGCATCTGTTTCTTGTTTTCTTCTATCTGAATAAATTCAGCATCTGGGGTGTGTAAGGTATCTTCAATATTGTTCACCTTGGCTTTTGAGTGGCTTCTAGATTCACAAGTAATGTATCTTTCCTTTCCACAGTTGTAGCAGGTAATAGTTTTTCTTTTAGTGTTGTTATATTATTGAGTTTTAGCTTGGTCCAATTCACCAGGCATGGTTTCCTCTATAGCAGTTGTTGTTGACTAGTGGTCTTCTTGCATTGTTTCTTCTGTTGACAGATTTTTCAACTTCAAACATGGTGGTATTATACCTGATTACTAATTTCCATGCATCTCCAATGTTTTGGAAGCTTTATAACTCACTTCTATACGTGTTGCAGGCTTTAGGCCATCAATAAAATAGACAACTTGGTCCAATTGTCCCATGGTATCAATTTGGCTTACTATATTTCTAAACTGGGTAAAGTACTCTTGAATGGTTCTTGTTTGGCACAGGTGTTTCAGCTGAATGTGTAGATACTGTTGATAGTAAGGAGGCTGAAAAGCATTCTTGAGCTCCTTCTTGAATTCATTCCAGAAGAGGAAGACAGGTGGAGTAGAATCCTTGACCTTGTTAACAAACCAGTGTAGTGCAGCATTTTCAAATCCTATGGTGGCATAGTGAATCATTTGTTCTTTCTCGGTGACTCCTTGAGCTCTCAAGATGTTTTTTGTTTGACACAGCCAAACCTCAACATTTTTTCCTGATTCTCCTTTGAAGGTAAAAATTCTCAATGTGATCTTGGGTGTGGTGGTTGAAGAGGAAGAGAAACCACTTGTAGTAGTCTTCTCTTTGCCATTGTCTTCCTTTATTCCTTTAATCATAGTATTCATAATGTTATTAAACTGTTGCATGAAGTGTATAAATTGTTTGATATTTATTTTGACAAAGTTTCAGATATGTATATATGTAGCAAGGGGGAAACGTCTTGTTAGTTTACTGCTATCAAGTTGTAAAAGACTTGAAATGAATGTATTAGAGACAGTGAATTCTTAGGCAATGAGTTTAATGTGCAAAAGAGTTATCTTTATTAAGATCAAAAAATAGCCTTTTTATATATTTTAAAGTAGCGCAAAATAAATATAAAATATATAGGGCTAAAAATATATAAATAATATGGCTTATAGTCTGGACAACTTATGTAATATATAGCTAATCATAAATAGAAAATAAGAGAAAAGAAATAAAAATAAAAAGAAATATTGATGCCTTGTTCACTATAGTCCGATAGTCAATTACTATTTATAATGAACAAGTTCAGATAATCTATATGGTATGATTGTGATGTTATCTTGGTATTATGATGTTGGCTCGATGATTTCAGCAGTTTCAGCAATTTCGGTAGTCTCAGCAGTCTCAGCGAAAATAGTGTGATAGGCTTAAATTGTTACACTATGTCACATATATCCTTGTTTACATTTCTACTAACCATGAAGCAACCAATCCCAGACTTCAATCAATCAATCTGTCTAGAATCTGATGTAACAGAAAATTCAGGATCAAGTTAAGATAGGCAAAATTCCCTAGAAAAATCAAAAAAATTGTAACATGCTAAGAAAGAAATTATTTTTGCCTATAATATTGATGTTAACTTGTTGACTGGCATACAGTTATTAGTTCAAACTTTTTTCTGGCTTTGGAATCTCCATAGGGAAGAGAGGAAAAGTATTTTTTTGTCTTGTTTCTTCTTTCTAAAAAAGCTCTTTTGCCATTAACTTCTTAGGTAGAGGTTTGTGAAAAGGAAAAGTAAACAAGAAGGATAAAGTATAACTACTGCTAAATGAAGCAGGTATTATTAAGGAAAGTTTTGAAGTTTTAATACTCTCAAAACATAAAGTTTTAGAGGAACACTTCTTTGAAAGTGGTGGTCAGGGATCTATGGAAAAGAGTGAAATGGTAAGAAAGATTTATTATTATTTAAAACTGGCTCATCCTTGCTTTATTTGCAAGAAAAGATTTGTTATCTACATGTTACATGCATTTACAACTCATATTATCTTTTTAGTTACAAATTTAACTATCTAAGAGGGTTACTTTTACTAATCGGTCTGTTGCTATCCACTATTGGGACCTAACATGCCAAGAATAACTAGTTAGTATTGAAATCAAAAGAGAAAAGAAGTTTGTATTTTCTAAAAAGTAACTATCTATGGATCAATTGGTGAGTTCTATATATCTGTCTTTGATTAGCATATCTTTCAAAGCTATGTATGATGGTTATCTTGGTTGATTATAATAATGAGATTTTCTTTTTCTTGGAAATTTTTTGTTGCCTTTTCCATTATTCAACTTTTATGCATCTGTTTTTTCATAACATTTGTAAGAAAGATCTGTATGTGTTTAATATTTGATGTATTATTTGGCAGGCTTTAAATTTTGAATTGTATGAAGTCTGTAATGGGCTGTATAAGAGCTTTTCTAATAATACCTTGAATAAGGTCAGTAATTTCTGTATCTAAGATATTATGTGTTAAGCTTTGAATTGTGGTTACCAAAGAAAATAATTCTTTTGATAGTTTAATATTCTTAAGGTTATCTTTGAGTATGTTAAATATTTTGTCAAGATGTGTTTGTATGCTGATTAAGCAAATAAAGAATGTGTGTTAGTTTTCTCATTGAGACAGATAATGCATTTGTTATCAGTGTATATATGAAGTTTGCGATGTAAAGTTTGTTGAGTGTAGACAATTCATTATTCCAGAGATTACTTGTGAATTTTCTGTTATATTGATCAGTAAAATATGTGTTGCTGTGGTTTATATTGCTGGGGTTAATACATCTAAACGTGGTCTCCCAGTTTATCATTTTGTTTCATTGTATATTTATCCTTTCTTTATTTCTTCTAAGTAATTTTCATTGTGTGATATATTTGATATAGAAAAGTAGTTTGACAAAGTCTTTTATTAGTGTATCTATAGTATTATGTCACCATTTTACATAACTGTGTAATATTGTTATTATAGGAGTGGGTGTCAATTTCCGAGCCCCTGATGCCATATTAATGTAGTCTATTTTTGCTAAAGAGTTTACCAACTTATTGCCTGCTATACCTGTGTAAGCCTTTATTTTGTGCAGATTAAATAGAATCTTAAATTGTTTACTTCTATACAAGATATTAAGCATGATAGACCAATTAAATGCATTATGAACTGTTTTGTTTGGTGCTATTTTCTCTGTTTTATGAATTGTTTGGATTGCTGCTTGGCTGTCTATAAATATAACAATTTGAGCCTACCATCTCACTTTCATCGAGACTGCCAAGACTACTAAGATTACTGAAACTGCTAAGATCACTGAGCTGACATCATTATGCCGAGACGATATCACAATCACACCATATAGATTATCTGAATTTATTCACCATAAATAGTAATTGACTATCAGACTATAGTGAATAAGGTATCAATCATTTCTTTTTATTTTATTTCTTTTCTCTTATTTTCCATTTATGATTAGTTGTATATTATATAAGTTGTTCAGACCATAAGCTGTATGATTTATGTATTTTTAGCCCTATATATTTTATATTTATCTTGCGCTACTTTAAAATATATAAAAAAGCTACTTCTTGACCTTAATAAAGATAACATTAAACTCATTGCCTAAGAATTCACTGATTCTGATATATCTATTTCAAGTCTTTTACAACTTGGTAGCAGTGAACTAATAAGATATTTCCTCCTTGCCATACATATACATATCTGAAACTCTGTTAAAATGAATATCAAACAATTTGCACACTTTATGCAACAGTTAACAATACCATGGCTACTATGATTAAAGAAATAAAGAAAGACAAGGGCAAAGAGAAGACTGCTACAAGTGATTCCTCTTCCTCTTCAACCATCGCATCAAAGATCACATTGAGAATTCACACCTTCAAAGGAGAAACAGGAGAAAATGTTGAGGTTTGGCTATGTAAACAAAGAACATTTTGAGAGCCCAAGAAGTCACTGAGAAATGACAAATGATTTACTATGCCACCATAGGATTTAAAGATGCTACCCTACACTGGTTTGTTAGCAAGGTCAAGGATTCTACTTTATCTGTCTTCCTCTCCTGAAATGAATTCAAGAAGGAGCTCAAAAATGCCTTCCAGTCTTCTCACTACCAGCAATATTTACGCACCCAGTTGAAACACCTGCACCAAACAGGAACCATCCAAGAGTATTACACCCAGTTCAGAAATATAGTAAGCCAAATTGACATCATGAAATAGTTAAACCAAGTTCCCTATTTCATTAATGGCCTAAAGCCTGCAATATATATAAAAGTAAGTCACCAAGCCCCCAAAACATTGGATGATGCATGGAAATTAGCAATCAGGTATGACATCACCATGTTTGGAGTTGAAAAGTCTATCAATGGAAGAAACACTGCAAGAAAATTACCAGTTAACAATAACCAATATAGAGGAAACCGTCCTACTGAATTGAACCAAGCTGAAACCCGACAATATAACCACAATCACAATAACCACATCCAATACTCTAAAAAAAACAACAACATTGAAAGAAGAACTATTACCTATTATAATTGTGAGAAGGAAGAACATATTGCTTATGAATGCAGAAGCCCATCAAAAGCCAAAGTAAACAATATTGAAGATATCTCATGCATTCCAGATACTAAATTCATTCAGATAAAAGAAAACAAGGAACAGTTGCTACATTTCAATAAAAAAATTAATGGACACAAGGCTTGGATCCTCCTAAATAATGGAACATCAAAGAATTTTATTGATAAAAAGTTTGCTGCAAGACAACAGCTGCCATAAAAGAATACCACCCCATTCATTATAAAACTTGCTGATAAAAGAAAAAAGAAAATCACCATTGAAATCAATATCAAGCAAGTAGAGTTGGACACCTACTGCACCACTGAGATCTTTGCTTAAGTTCTGAGCCTGTAAAGATATAATGTCATACTTGAGAAGTCCTGGTTGTATCATGCCAATCCTAATATCAATTGGAGAAGCAACACTCTCATCTTTCAATATGGATCATGCACCATCACTGTTAATGCTAGCTCATGCAGAACTAAAAAAGAACACGAATGTCAATCTCTTTTTATTCTAGACATCAATTTACAAGGATTTCATCTACTGAAGAATTATTGGCTATCTGTGTTATCACTGCTGAGAAAGTTATGCCCAAGGAAACCAAGTTTGCTGCTGAAGAAGCTGCTGTCATCAAGGAATTTGCTGACATATTTTCTTCTAAATTGTCAAACGAGTTGCCACTCTGAAGAACCATTGATCATGTCATAGATTTGCTGCCTGGAGCTGAACCACCCTCCAAACCTATCTATCGTCTCTCATTTGTGAAGATGGATGAACTCAAGAAACAACTTGCTGACTTCCTTGCCAAAGAATTCATTAGACCCAATACCTTCCCATTTGATACCCCTATACTTTTTGTACATAAAAAGGAAGGAACATTACATCTCTGTGTGAATTACAAAGCCTTAAATAAGGTAACTATCAAGAATTGATACCCACTACTGCGTATAAAGAAATTAATGGATCAAATAGCTGGTATCAATATTTTTCAAAAATTGATCTCTACTCTGGTTACCACCAAATTCCTATCAAAGAAGAAGACATTCACAAGACTGCTTTTAGAATCCGCTATGAACACTATGCATTCTTAGTCCTTCCCTTTGGATTGACCAATGCCCCTATCACCTTTATTATCTTGTTGAATTATATCTTTTATCCATACTTGGATGACTTTGTACTTGTGTACCTAGATGATATTTTGATTTACAGCAAGACAAAAATTGAGCACCTGCAATATCTGATAACTGTATTGACAACTCTCTGAAAACATCACCTGTATGCTAAAGCTAGCAAATGTGAACTTTTCCAATAATGTGTAGAATATATCGGGCATTTCATTTCTAATCAAGAAATAACTATTGACCCACACAAAGTAGAGGCCATTAACAACTGGTCTACATCCATTAATACTTTAGAAGTTAGATCCTTTCTAGGACTAGCAAGCTACTATCACAAGTTTGTATCTGGATTTTCTGCAATCACCACACCTCTCACTACTTTTTTTCACAAAGATAAATCTTTGAATTGACTAATAAAGCCCACAATGTCTTTGACATCTTGAAGAAAAAGATGACTACCACACCTGTCCTCCTGCTGCCTGATTCTATAAAACCATTCATTGTAACAACTGATGCCTTCAACTTGGCAATTAGAGCTATCTTAATACAAGACCAAGGAAATGAAGAAAAGCCACCGAGAAAAATTATGCTGTTCATGAGAAGGAACTTCTAGCCATTGTGCATGCCATTAAAACTTGGAGAATGTATTTAAAAAGGCAACAGTTCACCGTCATAACTGACCATGCTTCATTAAAGTATATCAAGACTCAATTTAACTTGTCAAGAAGACATGCCCACTGATTAAAAATCCTTCAAAGTCACAACTTCACAATTAAATACCAGCCAGGAAAAACAAATGTTGCAACTGATGCCCTGTCAAGACAACCATATCTTGCCTCCATCACTATACTCTATACTACTCTTGCTGATGATCAAACTTTTCTGCAAGCTTATTAATGAAACAAGTATTTTACTACCATTCTTGACATATTACAATACCTTGAGCAAGTTAAGGAACAGGAAAAGAATTGTGCCAAACACTTTATCTAAGAGAACCAAAGAATATACTTTTAGAAGAACATCATTTAACCATTCTTGTTAACAAACATATCCACACCCATATCCTTAAAGAGCATTATGACATAGAAGCCACTGGACATTTGGGAATTGACAAGATGATTGAGAATATTATGAGAACCTTCTACTGGCCAAAGATGGGAAAAGACATTTGCAAATATATTCAGACTTGTGACATCTGCCAAAGAAACAAAGCTAGCAATCAACAACCTGCTGGTCTTTCCCAACTATTATAAACACCTACCAAGCAATGGGAAGAAGTCATCATGAATTTTATTATACAATTTTCTCTAACAAGACAAGGACATGATGCTATTGTTGTGTTTGTAGACTACCTCCCTAAGCGAGTACACTTTCAACCTATATACTGTATATATCTGCCACAGCACCAGAAGTCACCAACATCTTTTTCAACACTATTTTCAGGAACCATGGGTTGCCAAGGACTATTGTATTAGACTGAGATGCAAGGTTTACTAGCCAATTCTGGCAAGCTGTATTCAAACACTTAGGAACTAAGACTACTATGTCTACTGTCTTTCATCCTTAAACAAATGGGCAAACTGAGTGAATGAATAGAACCTTAGAAGAAATGCTTACAGTCTACTTTATCTACAAACAAGATCAATGGAATGGATACCTCCCAGCTACTGAATTCACATATAACAACTCGAAGCAAGCCTCTACTGGATTCACACCCTTTGAATTAGACTGTGGACAACATCCAACTCTTCCAATCACCATGACAACAACTGTAACAACCAGCATATCTGCCACGGATGATTTCTTACACTAATGGAATATCATGATTGAATTAGTCAAAAACATACTCTGAGAATCCCAGGAATACAAATGAAGTATGCCAATGAACACCGCTGCTATCTCACATTCAAACTAGAAGATCAGGTTCTGCTCAACATGAAGAACACCAATGCACCTATAGATCGACATTGACCCACCAAGAAATTAATACCTAGATATGCTGAACCTTACACTATCTGTGAAATGATTTTCCCAACTACATACAAATTAGATCTACTATCTAGTATGAAAATTCACTCTGTATTCCATATCTCTCTGTTGAAACCATATCAACCATCATCTGACAATTTTCTCTGAGAAATTCTACCACTACCAGTTATCTACTCTAATAATGAACAAGAAAAATATAAAATTGAAGCTATCCTGAACAGAAGGACCATCTGTAAGAAAATTCAATACCTAGTCAAATAGGTAAGATATCTCCTTCATGATGCCACTTGGACCTCCAAGGATAAATTAACTAATGCAATGCAATTAGTAAAAGAATTTGAAGAGATGAGGACGTTTCACTCTTAAGAGAGGGAGAATGTAACAATCTGAGCCTTCTACCTTACTTTTGTCGAGACTGCTGAGACTATTGAGATTACCAAGACTGCCGAGATCACGAAGCTGATATCATGATGCCGAAACAATATCACAATCACACCACATAGATTATCTGGACTTGTTCATCATAAATAATAAATGACTATTAGACTATGGTAAATAAGGCACCAATTATTTCTTTTTATTTTATTTCTTTTCACTTATTTTTCATTTATGATTAGTTGTATATTATATAAATTGTCTGGACCATAAGCTGTATGATTTATATATTTTTAGTCCTATGTATTTTATATTTATCTTGCATTACTTTAAAATGTATAGAAAGACTGCTTCTTGACCTTAATAAAAATAACTCTTTTGTGCATCAAACTCATTGCCCAAGAATTCACGGACTCTGATACATCAATTTTAAGTCTTTTACAATAAAGATGTTTATTGAGAAATTATGTGGAATCACAAGTATTAGGGTAAGTATAGCCATTAACTCCACTCTTGTAGAGAATAATGGACTTGGGATCTGTCCCTTAAATGTATAAGTTGATTGTATGTTGTCTTCCAAAGTCCAATCAAAATCCATATATAACCAGTTGTTTGCTATGAAAAGTAATTCATCTGTATAGGCTATAAATTGGTGTTGTATTAATATAACATTGATTATATAAACAATTTCTTGTAGAATATTGATATTACCATTAATATATTGTTGTAGTTTCATAAGTTTTTGTTGGTTTGAATCAATAATTATTTGAATTGATATTGCTGAAGGAGGTTGTATATTAGCTTTAAAATTGAGATATTGTTGTATATTATGTGATAACATTTGGATTCTCCATAAAAGTTCACCCAAACATATGTTGCTAGAGCTTCTAAAAGTGCTCCTAACAGGTGCTTGCACAGCCTATTGTATAAAACTTTGGAATGTACAGTTGTATACATTGAAGATATGTTTGTTTATTAAACAGCTATTGCATAGAGTTAAGGATGAGTTCCTTTGAATTCTCTTATAGTATATATATATTACTTTTCTCTATATTTTTCTGAGTCTTGGTTTCCTACTGATAGTTTCAGAATCTCTATGTTTAGTAATTACCCAGTGAGCTCTTACTGATTGTACAATTGGGGTATATACTGTAGGTGAATAGGATTTTGGAGACCTTGTTGTTCTATTAGATCATTATCATGAAGTTGTTGTATAGTATCTGTAATGTCTTTATACCATCTTGATATATGAATTATTCGATAGTTGTGATTTCTAGAGATTTGATGCCACCTAAATATCTTGATACAATCTTCATTAAGTATTTGAAACAAAAAGATAATATTATATTTCTGCAGTTTGCATCTGAGATTGTTGTTCCATTTGATGCCAAGGTGTTGTTCTAGAGTTTCTCTAATGGATGGAATAGTGATTATAGATGAAGGAAGTTGAAATTCTATTTTCAATTTTCTAAGTATTCAGATGATATTATGTGTAAGATTAGTGCCAGGTTTAAATATGCTTTGTTTTAGTGAGGATGTTACTGGACAGGATAACCAAAACGTGTTTTGCATATCTTGTAATCAAAAAAGAGTTGTGAGTCCTATAAGATTGTTACTGTTGATTCTGGTTATTAGGTTTGTTGCATAAAACTGGACTTGTCTTTCAAAGAGATTGGTTATGTTGTATTTGTACTTGTTGAATAATACATTATTGGGAATGGTTGGGGCTAGTCTTACTTTGTGTTTGAATGTTTTATAAATTTGAGATATAATTTTGTTGTATATCGACTCTAGCAATACCATATCTGTTAATAAATATTTTAATCCAAGAATTAATATATGGTTGATAATATATCTTTTTTATTTGTCTGTCACTTTTTTAAACTTCATCAGGTTGAAAATTTTGTTGACTTTTTTATGCATTAGTTGTATTTGATACTTCTTATTGCCTTTAGAGTATTGCCATATTCCTAGAATTTTGGCTGGGACTGTTGGTAATAATTCTTGAATTAATTGACCATTGAGTGTAATGGTGAGAAAGATTTTTTTTTTTAAACTGGCTTATCCTTGCTTTATTTGCAAGAAAAGATTTGTTTTTTTTTTTAAAAAAAAACTGGTTCATTTTTGCTTTATTGTAAAAAAAGATTTGATTGTTTTTTTTTTTTTTTAACCGGCTTATCCTTATTTTATTTGTGAGAAAGATTTATTGTGTACATATGATTATGCATTTACAATTTTTATGTCTTTCTAAAATACAAATGCAACTATCTAAAAATGGATTTATTCTTCTTACTGATTGGTTTGTTGCCACCTACTGCAAGGCCTAACATACCAAGGATGGCTAATTAGTGTTGAAATTAGAAGAAAAAGAAAAAGAAAAAATTGTGAATAGATTTGTGATTTCTTTAAATGACCAATATATATAGCAGTTGACAAGGTCTATGTATTGATTTTTGATTAGTAGTTCAGATAATATGGCATCTAGTAATGGTTGTACTTGAGTATAGTTTTTAGATCATTTGTCTTTTTTGATAATGTTGTTTTTCATTTCCTATTCTATAATATATTTACAGTGCTTCTTCCATATTGAGTATAAAAATTCTCTATATTGATTTATGCACTTTTGAAGTATTGATTGTATTATTGTATGTGAACCAGTATAGTTGTTGATTGTCAGGGTGATTTCTTTCCTGATGATGTCTTTGATGAGATCTGAGATTGCTTGATAAGATTTGTTAAAAGACATGTCCTTTATTATGTGAGAGAGAGGAGAAGTGGTGATAGATGCTTTGCAGTCTTTCAAATTATGTATGAAGATACTTGTTAGTTTTCTCCTATGTGTTTCCCATGTTGTGGTACATAAGAAGACATGGGAAGTAGTTTCTGTATCTTGACATTTGGTGCAGTTTTGGTTTCTGTATATGTGTGGTTTGTATCAGTTCAGTTTGGTCATGGTAGATAGTTTATAATTCCAAAGGTTGATTGCAAATTTTTGAATATTGTGATCAGTTGTAGATGTATTATTATGATTAATGTTATTGGGGTTGAGGCAGTTGAAAATACTTTGCCAGTCTATTATTCTGTTTTTTTCCATATCAATTCATGTTCTATTCCTTCTGAGGAGTCTCCATTGGTCTAAATATTTAATGTGAAATACTGTTTTGTAGAACTCTTTTATTGGTATATCTATTATATTATGTTTTTATATGGTATAGCATAGGTTGTTTTGCAAAGTGATGGTGGAATTGAGTTTTCTTTGGTCTGACATCATGTTGATGTAGTTGATTTTTATCAATTGATCAGCTGTTTCATTGCTTGTGATGCCTATATATGCTTTTACTTTGTGTAAAGAGAGTTGAATTTGATATTTTTTGCATCTTTGCACTATGTTGAGTGTAATACTTCAATTCCTGGTATTTCTAATGGCTTTTTAGGCTGGGATATATATAGCTTTATTTATTGCATCAATAGCTGCTTAACTGTCTGTGTGAACTGTAATTATAGCATTTCTGGAAATTGTTAAGATTTCTGTGAAAATTGCCATAAGCTCTGCCCTGGTTGAGGATCCAGCCAAATCCTATATGGGCAAAAATATTGAAGTGATTCAGAAATCCATCTGTATATGCTATAAATTGATAATGTTATTCGTTTGCAGTAGAGATGTTAAGAAGCTCTTGAAGTAGTTTGGTGTCTTCTGTGATTTAGTTATGTAAGGTAGTTTGTCTAGTTGATAGTCAATATATACTTGAACTGAAGGAGATTGTGTTGTGCTGTTTGTGTTTATGTATTCTATGATTGTATATTGAGATCTGAACTCTCCAGTGTGAACTGTTGTTTAATGTGTTGCTAAGACTTTTGTAACTGTATGTGACTGGAATTTGTTGGATCTGGAACTTTGTTCTAGAGAAGATGCATTGCTGTATTTGTGTGGGTGATTTATTGACAGAATATCTGTTACAAAGTTCTAGTGATAAGTTTCTTGTTATGCACTTGTAATGTGTATAAACTATCTTCTCTATATGTTTCTATATTTTCTGCCAATTGTTTCAGCATTCCTGTTTATTACTAAGACCCAATGCTTGAGTGTGGGCATGTCACTGTCTTGTATCATTGGAAAGGATTGTAAATTTCAGTAAAGTTTAGCAAGTTTAGATCAATGAGTTGTTATATAGTTTCTGCCAGATTTGTGAACCATCCAAGGATGTGTATGATGTGTTTCTTGTAATATTTTAGAATGCAATTCTAAGGTAGGATTCTAGTACAATCTTTATTCATGATTTGAAAAATGAACATGATATTATATTTTTGTAGTTGTTTTCTTAAAATGTTTATCCATTTTGTGTTAAGATGTTCTTCTAGTGTGTCTTCTATTTTTTTTATTAAAGTAATAAATTTGAATTGTTGAATTGATATATCGACTTTTTTGAGTAGCCAAATAATGTTATGAGTAAGATTTGTGCCTGGTTTGTGAATTGCCTTACTTAAATGAGTACAGACTGAATTGGAAGACCAGAAGTCCTTTTGTAGTTGATGGAGTCTGAACAATGTTATTTGTCCTATTAGGTTGGAGTTGTTGATTCTGGAGATAAAGTTTGTTGCATGAAATTGCACTGTCTTTCAAAAAAGTTAATAATATTGTATTCGAATTTGTTGAAGAGTCTGTTGTTTAGAACTAATCTTGCTAAGCCAACTTTATATTAAAGCATTAATAATATTGCAACATGATTTTATTGCATACATCAACTCTTTCCTGTAGATCCCTGATCACCACTTCCAAAGAAGTGTTCCTCCAAAATTTTATGTTTTGAGAGTAATAAAACTTTAAAACTCTTTCTAAAAACACCTGTCTCGCTTGGCAGTAGTCATATTACACCTTTTTTGTTTACTTTTCCTCTTCACCAACCTCCTACCTAAGAAGTTAATAGCAAGAAAGCTTTTCTAGGAAGAAAAAACCAGACAAAAAAGTACTCTTCATCTCTTCCCTATGGAGGTTCCAGAGTCTAGGAAGAAGTTTAGGCCAACAACTTCATGCCAGCCATAGGCAGACATTAATATCACAGGCAAAAACGGCTTTTCACTCAAAGTATAGCAGTTTTCTTGATTTTTCTGAGGAATTTTACCTACCCTAGCTTGACCCTGAATTTTCAGTTACACCAGATTCTGGACGGATTGATTGGCTTAAGTTTGGGACTGGTTGCTTCACAATTAACAGAAATGTAAACAAGAATATACATGACATGAGACGTGAATGCATTTCCTAAGCTCCATAAGAACCTTAGGTCCATTATAAGTCACCGGCTAGTTGTACAGGTGAATAAACATCACATGGACTGTGATCTCCTCTCTCTCTCAACTCCAAAAGTGTCAAGGCTATGGATCAAGTACCTTCTGAAGCAAAGTTGTGTGGATGAGTAGTTGTTAGGCATCCCTTTATTCCTTTCCCTACTTCATTTTCTTGTAAACATTTTTAACCTTCCCTCTCCATTTTAATTTTTTTTTTTAACACTGACTAGTCACAAGACTAGTATAAGAGATCTCTAACATCAAATGGTATTGGGACTCTTGTGCAAATCCTGGCATGTTAAGCCCTGTAGTGGGTGGCAACAAGCTGATCGGTGGGTGCATTAGTGTACTCTAGATAACATTAATTTCTGAATATGGGGATAGATGAGCAATGCACAGCTTGTATATCTCATTTGTTCACCACTTTGTTTTTAAAAGAGAAGTATTTACACTAGGTAGTCATGTATTTTCCTTATCTTGGTTAGGTTAGACATAGATTGAGTCATAAAAATAGATAGCTCCCTATTTTATTTCTCTCTAGTGATCTGTAAATCCTTAGACAGTATGGGAAAGTATTCATCCTGATTGTTGCTAAATATAATCTTTTCTTAATAAAGTACTGGAGAAGGTGTGGAATAAGCCAGTTTTAATAATAATAATAATGATTTTATTGCATATAAAAAAAAAAAACTCTTCCCCATTTACTTTCCAATTTTTGAAAATTTACCTTTAAGGAAATTTTTTCCTTCTATACTTTTGGGTCTTCTTGTCAAAGAGTTCATATTCAATATGCCTCCAAAGACAATATTATCAAGAAACAAATAACAACAACAACTCTCCAACAACAAAAACTTTTCAGAACAAGCACCAAACATTTCAGTCAACACTATGGACTTGGATGAAAAACAAATATCAGTCAGAAACACCACCTTCTCCAAGTTTCATAACGTGGCACTATTACAAAACAACAACAATATTTACAACAAAAATAACAACAATCAACATAAGAACAATATAACAAATATTTTCAATGTGTCTTTCTTTCAACCACAACAATATAAACAATACACAAAACACGTCAGTCTATATGTCAAACATGTCTCTACCCTCTCAAAACAACATCACGAACCAAAACTCATCCACAAACACATCCAATATCCATGACATCCAAATACTAGAAGCTGAATATGACAGCACACCTTCAACTCCAAGAGCTTTCAGACCAGAAGACAACCCAGTAGATGACTGGTTTGAAGAGGTCGAGTTTATTCAAAACATACACAATAACACTAGACCTAATAATACAATACCTAGGTTTAAACTAAACTCACAGACTAGCAAACAAAATATGGCAGAAAAAGATACAATCTCATCCACTTTATTTCCCTCATCTCTATTAGAACACAATAAACACAAAACAATAAAAATATTATTGTACTATTTAAAGACAAAAAAGATGCAGAAAGAACACAAAACTTAATTATTGACAAAAACACAACCTTACAAATGCAAGAAGCACCAGTCTATAATAGCATAGAAGCAAAAAACAAAACTATACAAGCATGGGACATTTCACTCAATGTATTACATGCAGATCTACAAGCAGCCTTCTCTAAATATGGTAAAATTAGATCCATTAAAATGCAGACAATCGACATGTGGCAATCAACTTATATAGAATTTCAAAATTAACAGGACTATGACAAGATCAGCAAACATTGGACCATTCCATTTCAAGGAGACCTACTACGTATCTTTCCCTTCTTAAACACACACCAACTCAAAGAAAACAGAATCAGATTCACCTTAAAACTAATCAATCTTCCACTCAACACTACTGCTTGAGATCTTTCAGAACTTATTTTAGATATCAAAGCACAAATATGCTACATCCTATGCTCTATCAACTACAGAAGAAAACGCTTTGCAATTCTGGGTTTTCAAAATAAAGAATCCATGACAAAAGCACTCAACACCAATCTATTCCTTGGCAATACTGAACTAGGCTAGGATAATCCAGAAATCCAAACATGCAATATCTGCTTCAGTAATGAACATCAAACAAAAGAATGTTCAATTAAAACTAGGAAAAAACAAATAGCCACACAAAAACAAGCAAATGTTAAGAAATTTGGCCATCTCTATAAAAGATACAAACCTGCCGATACATCTAACAACTCAAGGTGCCCAAAACACCCAACGAACAACACAACATCTTTTGCAAATATAGTAAAGGAGAAAAGCACTATCAATCCAACAAACATCTCTGTAAGCACTAATAAAACCGAAATGTCAATACAAGACATTCTCTCGCTTTTACAACAACTAGTGCAAGAAATCAAATCCATTCAAGAACAACTACAGGAAGTCAACAACAGAATAGACCATATTGAAGATGAATTACAAGACTGTTTCAATAATGAAACTGAGAATGATCCAGAAACCCCAACTTACAATCAAATTATAGAAAATGATGATATACAAAGCATCTCATCTAACATTTCCTATAAACGTAGAGCCACCAGCCTAGCTCAAGATATCAGACAAACACAAAAAAATCTAAAACACAAAATGGATAGAATTGATCGTCCATTTCACAAATTGCAGCAGCATGTCAGCAACAAATACCCACTGCAATGAACTCCACATCCACCATAAACACAACTCTTCCATCTACCTCCAATCAATAAGTAATCACAACAATAAACGAAATATAGAAACATCATCAACAAGTTCTTCTCCTTCACAAATTAATCCAACACACAATAAACACAACAAACAAGTATGGAAAATCAGTACCAGAAACTTACAAGGTTTATCCATGGAAACTAAAAGACAACTATGATTCCAATACTGCACAGATAATTCATGGGACATAATAATCACAATCAAAACAAATGGAAATCAAAAGCATCACTTTATTGGCAATCCAAAACTTATAAGACATGATGGTCTCATAACACATCTATCTTTGGACAAGGTGTAGCAATCAACATTACTCCAGACCTTGCTTTCAGGATATTCAAAGTTTATGACACATCAGGCAAAATACTCTCTCTTGATCTAGCCTTCTTGAAGAAAAAGATTGTATGCATAATTGGTACTTACATCCTTCATTCTCACAACAAACTTAAACTACATATACAGAACACATGTAAAAATCTAATTAGAAAAGCACTACAAAAAAACTGGCATATAATTATAGCTGGGAACTTCAACAAGATCCATGATCCTCTTATTGACAAAAATAGTCAACATCTCATCAACCAAACAAAAAGAATCATGTTCTTTCTATCAGACCACAACCTTATAGACTCATTTCGATACATAAACCAATACCAACAAGAATTTATATGGAAAAACTCCAGGAACTATTGTAGTAGAATTGACCAAATCTGGATATCTTCCCATGAAGATTGGAACATACAAATGGCTTCTATAGATCAAGACACAAGTTCTACAATCACTAGTGACCACACAGCAGCTATCTGCTATCTGAAAACATGAAAATTTTCAACACCATCCCTTCAAATTAATAACATTACACATTCTAAATACAACTGCAACATATGTCAGAGAAAAACTGGACCAAATTTTAATAAGAAGGTAATCAAATAATAGTAAACTCAGGACAAAACAGAATATCAATAGAAGAAAAGTGGAACCTTTTAAGAGATGCCATTCTTAAAGCAGCACATAAATCTATCAAGAAGATCAAACACAAGAAAAAAACACCATGCAAAACAACCATTCAATTTTCACTGCTGCAAAAAATAATTCAATATTAAAAATTACTACACACAAGCCAAAGAACTATCGACAATCCTATAAACTACAACTACAACACACTCAACCACCATTTTAACTTCCACCATTTCTCAGCATACAATATCCCCCACTCTCGCTATTATCTAATTCACCACATCACAATAAGTTATTGGAATGGCACACACAACTATGACATATAACTATCTAACACAAAGCCACACACCAGATTATCAGCAACTACAAATCATGACAAAAGATAAAAGCAGCAATTGACAAAAAAATGGCATATATGACTAGCAACAAAAAAGCCATGATCAACTCTATACTTAACAGACCCCACTGACAAATCACATTAAACAAACTTATTACTACAGAGCCTGAAATAACTATCACCACAGAACCTAACAAAATCAAAGAATTGGTCTGATCTCACTTTCACAACTAGATAGCAAAATGAACAATACAAGATATCAACAATTGACTAGAATAGATTTAGGAATATATATCCCAACCACATATAAAAGAGGAATGTTCCACGAGATTCAACAACCTTTCTCCACATCAGAGATCTCCAAGGTCATCAAAGCAAGAGACAATGCATCAGCACCAGGTCCCTCACAAATTTCATACATAGCTCTCAAAAAGCTAGGCACAACAACTATACAATATATGACAGATCTATTCAATGATATACTCACAGCAAGAACAGTACCCAAGGAATGGCGCATAGGCACAATTTATCCTATTCCAAAACCCAAATCTTGAAACAATGACATAAAAATAACCAGACCCATAACTTTTTTAGAAATATGTAGAAAAATATTTGCAAAATGTATCAATGATCGTCTAACAACCATTCTGACAAAACATCAAATATTATCCCCTCTCAACTGGACCGTTCTCCCAAGAAGCAGTACTCAAGAACCTATTCACATATTACAGAGCATAATTGAACACGCAAAACAAAACTCTCAACAAGCATGGATTCTCAGTCAGGACATGAGCAAAGCCTACGACTCAATTTCTCTGTACATGCTAGAAAAAGCTCTCAACAGAATAAAAATACAACAGACTATTTCAAAAATACTGTTAAACATCTTCAACTCTTGACACAACACTGTCCTAACACCATTTGGCCCTACAAACCTTTACCCAGTGAAGGATGGGATTGATTAAGGGGACACTATTTTTCCTCTACTTTGTCATATCTTTTATGATCCACTACTATCCAAAGTTTTCAGCTCTTGTTAAGGCTATACTATAATCTCCAAACAATGCAACGACATTCGAGACAGATGGTCCCTTTAATACTTGAACATTACAGCCAGTGCTTACATAGATTTTTTTTTTATAAAACTGACTCATCCTTGCTTTATTTATTAAAAAGTTTGTTGTGTACATTTGTTATGCATTTACAACTAACTTCTCATTACAAATTCAGCTATCTAAAGAAATCATGCTTTCTTACCGATCAGCTTGTTGCTACCCCATGGGGACCTAACATGCCAAGGAGGCCATGTTAGTATTAATAAAAAGAGAATAATAAATAATAGTAAAAATGTTTGTATATCCTTTAAAGTGATTATCTATGAATTGGTTGATCAAAAGTGGAAACATGTCTTTGATCATTTGGTCTTGAAGTATTGCTTCTTTCATTTGATCTTGATTGTCTGGATTTCTTCTTCGGATGGTTTTGCGGAGCCGTTTGTTTCTCGCTGATATTCCATTTGATTTTTTCCAATTGTTCATGATTATGCATCTGTCTTTCCACATTTTTCCAAGATGTATTTGGAATTCTTTGCATATTGTGTATAGCCACTTTTTTTGTATACGTAAATAGCATACAAAGTTATTTGTCTCCTTGGTGAGTTCTGTGCTGATAAGCCCTTTGATGAGTTTCTTTATTGTGGTTGGCAAAATTTTCTGAAACATTGTGTAGATTTTTTGTCGTGTTTGTCTTTTCTCTTGTTGATTGCCTTTTGTACTTAGAAGTAACGTAATAATATTTCTCAGGTGTTTTGCATGAATGTCCATGGGTGTTATGCAGATGAGTGCATGGAAGCTGTTTTCTACTTATGGACATATCATACATGTGTTTTGTTTATATATTGTTGGGTTTCTTTTGTGTAGCTTGCTCATTGTCGGAAGTTCTTGATTCCATGGGTTTATTTGGAATTTTCTTTGTGCATGGTTTTCAAATGATGAGATTTTTTGGTTGATATTGCTAGGGTTAATATTTTCTAATGATGTTTTCCAGTCTATGTGTTTCTCTAAAAAATAGTTAATCTGTGAGCAATTCCTATGTAAAAGACTCCACTGTGCAATATGTTTAGCTTAAAAAATGAGTTTGCAGAATTCTTTTATTGAAGTGTCAATGATTTCATTTTTCCATTTTGCAAAGCTCTGGTTTAAGTATAGTTTTGTGTTTATAGAGATTGTTCTTGTGCCTGGAATCATATTTCTGCAATCGATTTTGGCTAGTTGATCCACTTCTTCATTGTCTTGGATACCACTATGGGCTTTTACTTTATGTAGAATTAGAGAAATTTGGGTTGATTTGCTATATTCTATAATGGCTAAAGTAAGGGCCCAGTTTTTAGTTTTCCATATCAAAGTGTGGAGTGGAAGTATCCTAGCTTGATTTATTGCCTGGATTGCTGCTTGGCTATCTGTGTGGATGTGAATGTCAGTGTTTTTGAGTAATATTGTGAGAAGTGAGAGGATTTCTGCCAATTCTGCCCTTGTGGATAATGGGAATGCACTGATTTGTCCTTTGAATGATGCTATGCTTCTCCCTTCATGTTAGATGACCCATCCGATCCCCATGCATTGTTTGTTGTTGTGGCTTGTTAGTGATCCGTCTGTGAAGGCAGACAGGTGGTTTAAGTTTTTAATTTGAGTTCCAATGTCTATCAGGTCTTTAATTATATTGGGGTCTCCTTTCTAGTGTCTATAAATATTATTAATATGACAGTTGTCTGAAGGGATTAGGATTGTTGGTGGGGTGGTAGTTGTTCTGGATTCTCAGCTTTGTTGAAAGTGTGGACTTGGAATGTGCTGTGCGGTGATATTCTAATTCTAAGGTTTGGAGTTGAGTTAGATGTGTTGTTATTGCTGCGTTTGGTTTTGTGATTAGGGATTTGGATAATTTCTTGTTTTTTGGTAGAGAAGGTGCATTTTTTAGTTGTTGAATGATTTTCGTTGAGTTGGCATCCTTTATAAAGAGTTATTGGGAAGCCTCTTGCAATTCTTTTGTAGTGTGCGTAGATGATATGGTTGTGTGTATTTTTAAGTCATTTGCCTATGGTTTCAATGTTGTCATTGAGTGTAGTTGCCTAGTGGTGTTTATATATTCTGGCTGTTGGGCCTGGGATGTATTGGTGAAAGATGTTCTGTGTACCCTGGAAGTTCAGTAGATCAAGATCTAAAAGGATTTGGAGCCTGGAGCTGATATCTGTGAACCAGTGGGGTTCTTTTCTTATGCACTGATTTTTGATCTTAGCATGGAGTTGAGGCCATAAGAGTGTCTTCATACAGTCCTCATTCATTAATTGTCTAATAAACATAAATTTGTTTTTGATTAGTTTGTGTCTTAGATTGTTGGACCATAGATTACCTAACTGACGTTCTATTGTATCTCCAAGTTTTTGAGTGATTATTATTTCTGGTGGTGCATTGAATTGGATTCCAACTTTCCTAAGTTCCAAATGATATCATGTGTTAGATTGATTCCAGTGGGCAAAATTTTATTATTAATATGATGTGTGACTGAAACAGGTGCTCAAAAGAAGTTTTGGATATCCTGTAGTCTATATTGTGTTGTGATACCCACGAGATTGTTGTTATTGATTCTAGAGATGAAATTGGATGCATGCATTTGAATTTGTCGCTCATAGAGATTGATGAGGTTATATTCGAATTTGCTGAAGAGGGTGTTATTGGGGACTGTGTTTGCAAGTCCTATTTTATGTTTGAAGGTTGTGAGAGCTTTAGACATTGTTTGTTGACATTTTTGCTCTGACAATACCATATTGTTAAAGAGGTATTTCAAGCTTGAAATTAGAACATGATTGAGGATGTATCTGCCTTGTTTGTCTGTGATTTTCTTAGATCTAATTAGCTTTGCAATTTTGTTTACTTTGGTTTTCATAAGTGCAGTTTGGTATCGTTTATTGCCTTTGGCACAATGCCATGTTCTTAGTATTCTAACTGGGATAGTGGGAGCCAGGCCTTGAATGGTTTGATTTTGGAGTATTGCTCCTTGATCTCTATCAAGTTGTGTGCCATTGATGATGAGAAGTGATGATTTTGCTGAATTGATTTGGATATCATTTAGTTCGTAAAATGATGTTGCAGTGTCCAGGATATGTTGAAGTTCTTATTGGTTGTTTGCAATCCATATGATATCATCCATATAGGCGTATGCTGGGATGTTAGTGATTTTTAGAATCCATCTTTGTCTGATGTCTTTGCAAGTTTTGGTTGTTATTGTGTAATCTTTGTGTGCAGTTACTATTCTAGATAGTAATGGGTCATAGAAGATATGCCAAAGGAGTGATAAGATGGTGTCTCCTTGGTTGATGCCATCCTCTACTAAATATGGTTGAGTAGGATCAAATGAAGTGGAAACTGTATTGTAGCAGGATGAGAGAAGGTTTGTTATGTGTTTGTGATGGTTGTAGGAATTTTGATTCTTTCTAGAACCTTGATTAGCATTGCATTAGAATTGAGTTGTAAGCTTTTTATATATCTTGACTAAGAATCCAGGCTTGTTGTGAGTTCGATTTTGCATGTTCTATAATGTTTTGAATAATGTGTATTGGTTCTTGGGTGCTGAATTCTAGTAGTACTGCCAGTTGTGTTGGGATAGGATTTCATGTTTGGTGAGGACTTTGGCTAGCCTGTTATTAATACATTTTGTAAAGATTTTCCTGCCAGTTTCTAGGAGTGTGATTGGGTGAGTTATTCTGAGATTGTTGTTCCATTCTTGGGATTTGGGAATTGGGATTAGGTTTCCTTGTTTCCAGTCATCAGGTATTATTTGTGTTTTGAGGATGTTATTGCAAAGATCTATAAAGAGAGATATTGCTTTGGGGCCTAGTTTCTTGAAGACAATATAGGGGATTTCTAATGGACCTGGAATGATGTGTTATTTTCTGGTGTGAATGATTTTGAGTATTTCTTCTTTTGTTATAGGATGTATTGTGGAATTATATTATTGTTGTCAATGTTGAGTTTCAGTTTATATTCTTGTTCCCATTCTGGCCATTAGGTGATTGTTTGTGTGTTTCTTTTTGCTGTCAAAAGATGAAAATGTGCTCTAACTGTGTCTTTGATCTAGGATGGTTCAGTTATGATCCTTGGGATAGTATTTTCTATTATGATTTAGTTTAGGGTGATGTGTCTGTGTGGTTTTTCTAAAATACTATTGATTATTGCATGTTTGTTGCTGTTTATGTATTGTAGTCTCCTGGATATTGCTGTTGTGATTCTTTGTTTAATTTTGTATTTGTTAATTATTTGGTGCGTTGTTTTAAGTTTGATTAAAATTGAGTTGAGTTCTTGGATTCAGTTGTTAAGTTCTATATTCTGGGTAGTATTTATGCTAATAGTTAGTAATTTTGGTATTTGAGGAAAGGTTGTTTGCAGAGAGATTGTTTGCTCTTGTAATTTGGTTATGTTGAAGTTGTAAGGTGCCTGTTTTACTTGTTTTGCTAATTGGAAAAGTTTGAGTATATTGGTTATTTTGTTGGGAATTGGAGTGGGTGTGGTCTGGTCATAGGTAAATCTGCTACGGTGTTTGATCTTTTTAATGAATTTTTTTGCTGCTTTTAGGATGGTATCTTTAAAGAGATTCTATTGATTGTTGGTTGTCCTGGATATGATTTCGTGTTTTAGATTGCTGTTTCAATTGTTTGTTGAAATTTTTGCCAGTTTTTCTCTGAGGTGTGAAGCCAGTTGTATCTGCATTTTCTGTGTGAGTGAATTTGATGAGCTGGTATTGTAAGTTGCCATGTTTCTAGATGACAGATTGTAGCTTCATGATCACTGTTTATTAATGGCATTGTGTTTTTGTCTATGTAGACTTCTGTTAGATTCCAAATTTCTTTTGTAGATACCCAGATTTTATTGATTCGCTATATTGGTTTCTGGAGTTATGCCAAGTGAATTCTTTGGAATATGGATTGATTTTTCTGAATGAGTCCATTAAGTTATTTTCTTGAAGAAAATTAATGAAATTGCTTGGTGATCTATCATTTGATTGATGGTTAAGGGATTGTTTATCCATAGAGAGATTGACCACTTCATTAAAATCTCTTCTGATTATTGTTGACTAGTTTTTGTTGTGTGTTTCTATTATAAGTTCTTTACATTTTTTGTAAATGGATGTCTTGAGAGTGTGGTTGGAAAATGGAATGTAGATGCCTATTATCCTAACAAATTTTTTCCTGGAAAATAAGAAGTCCAGTGCGATCATTCTTCCAGGAATTTCTTGGTGATAGAAGACTTTGGTTGCGAGTTATGGAGTTAAACTTATGGCAATGCCTTGCCCAATATATATTGAGTTGTGTGTTTACCAGGTTTTAAAAGTGTTGGAGATCCATTATTTGGATGATTGGGGGTTTTCATTGATTTCTGCAGTGATTATGATGTCTTATTTGTTGCTATTGCAGTATTCGAACCATATATTATGTTTGTGTTCAACAGATAAGCCTCTAATGTTTCTGGAGCAGATTTTCCATGTTAGACTAGTTTGGTTGTATTGTGAATTGTTTAGTTCTTGTGTGTTGTTATGTGTAGGTGAGTTATTGTTTGGAGATGTGTAGGTGGAGGTAGAGGTTGTCAGTGATGAGAATTGAGTTGTGAGAGTTGATGAATAAATGTTTGTTAATAGTTGAGTGTTGTGATTCATTGTTTTAATGAATTCTAGGGGTTTGTATTTTGTGTAGGGGTTAAGTTCAATTGGATGAGTTGTTCATAGGATGAGGTCATTTGGGTGATTGATTTTTCAATGTTGTTCATTTGGTTGGAGAGTTTTTCTTGTTCTACTCTAATGTCTTATGCTAGGCTAGTTGCGTGTTTTTTTCTGGCTGTGCTTGAGGTGGTACTAAATGAATCTTCGATGTCTTGGTTAATATTGGTAGTTGTTTCATGGAGGTTTTCCTCAGATGGGTTGTTATATAATTCGTTCATTTCATCTTCCAAATTGTCAATTCTTTAGTTGAGTGTGTCGAGGTTTTGTTTGATCGAAAGGACTTTATTGCTGAGATGTTTAAGAATGTTATAGATGTCTTTTAGTGTGGGGTTTTTGATTAGAGAAGGTTGATCTGTATTGTGTGGTTCTGTTGGCTTTTGGTTGTCTTTAACTACTTGTGCAAATGATCTTCTCAGGAATGGTTTGTTTTTGGTTTTTGGGATGCCTGCTGGTTTGAATCTTGTATATAAATGGCCAAATTTCTTGGTGTTGAGTTTTTTCTGTTCTACTGATTGTTGTTGACGTGCTCTTGTAGGACAGTCTTTGAGGATGTGGTCTGTGCTAGAGCAGATGTTGCAGTTTTTTTCCAATAGTTCTACCCATACTAGTTCAGTGTTACCTAAGAAGGTTTGGATGTTTTTTGCTTGAAATAGAGTTTCTTAATCTTTGAAGCTAAGGACTGCAAATCTCTTTCTTCTGTAGTTGATAGTTTGTAAAATGTAACAGGTTTGTACTTTTGTTGTTTGGATTATTTCTTTGAGGTCGAAACCTGTGGTACCTGGAGAAAGGTTAATGAGTTTGAGTGTATAGATACTTCTTTCTTCTTTGATTTGATTTATGTTAAGGAAAGGGAAAATTCTGATCAGGTCAGCTTTGAAGGGGATAGCCCAGTGGTTGCTAATTTTGTCATAATCTTGTTGCTTGTGAAATTCGATGTTGGCTGATTGACACATGCCAATCATTTGCATTTTAATCAATTTAATTTCACCAAATTTGGAAAATCTAGCACAGATATCTGCAAATATGGTGTTGAGTGGTATGTCCCATGCTCTGATTGTTTTATTTTTGGCTTCAATTCCATTATATACTAGTAGTGGTTGCATGTGAATGGTTATATCATCATCAAGTTTGATATTTTTGACTTTTTCTGCATCTGTCTCATATTCAAACAGGGCTGTGATGTTGTTTCCTTCTTGGGATTTGTTGATTCTGATCAATGTGAATGATTCCAATCTTGATAGGAATTTTTGTAGGAGTTTATGTTTGCTGTCGTCATCTTTGCTAGAGATCTCTGTTGTGAGGATGTACATTTTGAAATGTTTTCTGCCATATTCAATAGACCAGTCAGTTGGTTTATTGTTTGAGAAGGAGAATGAGTTTTGTTGTTCAGAAGGTTTGTTGGGTAGGGATAAAGAGGGTTGGAGTGCCTGTACTTCCTCAAACCAATCATCATATTGATTATCTGTGTTGCTGAAGCCGCATGAGATATATGGGTTGCTTTTATTGTCTCTTTGATTGTTTGGAGTTGTTTCTGAACTTGTAGTGTTGATTGATAAATTTGCCCTATTTTTGTGTTTATAATATGCGTTATTGTTGTTATTTGAAGAGATGCTTGCTTCGTTAGAGTTGTATCTATTATTGTATAATGGTGTTAAGCTTCTCAGGTTCATTTTGAGAATGTTTTTGGGTGGAGTTTGTTGCTCATCAACCTCCATATTTCTTGTATTATTTTGTTGTGTTTGAGATGTTGTGGAAGTTTTTTGGTCTTGTGTTTGTGTATTTTTAGTCAAAATAGTTTTTGGTGTCATATTGTAAATAAAACTCAGTACTTGGGAGTCCATTTTTTGCGAAAGAAGAAATTTTCCAAAAAAGAAAATTTTCAAAAATCTGATATGTATAGAAAAGAGTTTTTTTTTTTTGTGCTTACATGGATGATACTACATGGTTTGCAAACAATCAACAAGACCTACAACAAATAATTAACACCATTACACTCAATATCATGCAAAGATGCAAGGACTATCGAATCCAATTCTCTCTATACAAAGTAAAAGCACATACAAGCATCGCAGGCAATGAAACTTCTGACCAACTGGCAAAAATCAACTGCATTAACATGATGCTAGGCCAAAAAGAACTCAACCCCACTATCAATTTACAAAACAATCTATATTATGCCACATGAAGATACAACATAATAGATATGTCAATCAAAGATTTCTGCAAAACAGTATTCTATATTAAACATTTAGCCCAATGGTGACTCCTCAGAAGGAATATAACATGGATAAATATGGAAAAAAACAAAATAATAGACTGGCAAAACACCTTTATCTCCTTAACCTCAGTAACATTAATTATGGAAACATATCTATAACTGATCACAATACTCGAAAATTTGCAATCAACCTTTGGAATGATGAACTACCCACCTTGACAAAACTGAACCAATGCAAACTACACATATATTGAAACAAAGACTGCATCAAATATCATGAAACAAAAACTACTTCCCATGCCTTCTTGTATATCACAACATGGAAAACACATAGGCAAAAACTAATAAGTATTTTTACACTCAATATGAAAGACTGCAAAGTATCTGTTACCACTTCTCCTTTCCATCACATAATAAGGGACATGTCTTTTAACAAATCTGACCAAGCAATTTCAGATCTTATCAAAGGTATCATCAGAAAAGATATCACCTTTACAATCAACAACTACACTGGTTCATATGCAATATTACAACTAATACTTCAAAAGTGCATGAATCAATATAAAGAATTTTTACACTCAATATGGAAGAAGTGATGTAAACACACTGTAGAATGGGAAATGACAAACAATATTACCAAAAAAGACAAATGTTCTAAAAGTCATACTCAAGTACAACCACTACCAGATGCTGTATTATCCAAACTACTAATCAATGACTAATACGTAGACCTGGTTAATCACTACATAGATTGGTTATTCAAAGGAATCACAAACCCTTTCACAATTTTTTCCTTTTCTTTATCTTCTAATTTTAACACTAATTAGCCATCCTTGATATGTTAGGCTCTGCAGTGGTTGGCAACAAGCTGATCGATAAGAAGGATAAATCTATCTTTAAATAATTGAATTTGTATTTTATAAAGACATAAAAATTGTAAATGTATAATCATATATACACAATGAATCTTTCTCACTGACCTATGGATCAATAGTGTAGTGGTTAGCACTCCATAGGTCGTATCACAAGATTCTGGTTCAAGTCCTCCAAGCAATAAAATTAAAATTCTGCCAATCCTTGTTGAAGACAGATAATCTGCCAGCATAATCTGGTAATCTGATGTTACTTATAGCTGATCATTATTCTGATTAGGCAGGTCTATGAGTAGGTGATACAGTGCCACACTCCTGCATCATAAACCTGATATGGTAAAGCCTGCAACTAATAAAATCTGATTTACGCCCATTGAGCTTGTAGATTCTTAACCAAAGAACTGGGAATTCTGGAAGAAGAGTAGATCTTACACCAGTGGGATGCTTAAAAGCATGGGCAAATTTGGGTAATACAGATTATCGGGAAACCTTGGTGGGAGAGGGAACTCGTGTACCACACTGAAGTATCTAAAATCTCTGGTACAGGTTAGAATATACGCAATGGTTTGATAACCAAACTACTCTATAAAAGTGATTTGGGAAAAATGAAGAGAGCATCGTATATCCTAACTATATTACATTTGGCCCAGGTATAGGGTGATCGTATACATGATATATAGTATAGTTGTCTACTTACCGTAAATAGCTTATATAGTTTATATTGAATCATAAAAATCAAAGTGTATATGACATATTGTAAATGTATATCTGTGAAAAATACATTCAATAAAGGGTATAAAAAGATAATCTCAAGAATTTTAAACCATCAAAAGAATCATCTTCTCTGATAACCACAATTCAAAGCATATCATATAATACCTCAGATGCAGAAATTACCAACCTCATTCAAGGTATTATCAGAAAAGCCCTTATGCAACCCATCACAGATTTCACTCAATTCAAAATTAAAGTCCACCAAGTAATATATCAAATATTAAACACATACAGATCTTTCTTACAAACACTATGGAAAGACAGATGTACAAAAGTTGAACAATGAGAAAGGTAGCAAAAAATTTTCAAGAAAAAGAAAAAATCTCGTTACCACAACCAACCCAGACAACCACCACACATAGCATTGGAAGATATGCTAATCAAAGACAGATACATAGAACTCATCAATCGATTCATAGACAATTACTTTTTAGAAAACACAAACTTCTTTTCTCTTCTTTCTTTTGATTTCAACACTAACTAGTCATTCTTGGCATGTTAGGCCCTGATAGTGGGTGATAACAGGCTGATCAGTAAGAGTAACCCTCTTTAGATAGCTGAATTTGTAACTAAAAAGATAATATAAGTTGTAAATACATGTACATGTAGATAACAAATCTTTTTTCACAAATAAAGCATGGATGAGCCAGTTTAAAAAAAAAAAAATAAATCTTTCTCGCAAATAAAACAAGGATAAGCCAGTTCAAAAAAAAAACAACAAATAATCAATACTGCACAAACCTTCTTTTATATAAACGATATCCAGATTAATTCCTCAAAATCTGGCCTAATAATAATAAATGGTACACAACAAAACAGACAAATGGCATATTATTCAATGGCCAAGCAATACAAGAATTAGAACCCAATATACTAATGAGAATACTTGGAGTCTAGCAATGTACACAAGATAACAAAAAACATCAATAAATCTTATGAAAGACAAAGTCAACAAAACAGCAAACTTAATGAAATTCAAAAAAATCATTAACAAATAGACAAAATACATCATAAACCATATTCTTATTTCAGAACTAGAATATCTACTCAATGATATGGTTCTTCAGAAATTCTCTTGAAATCAAATCATTTTTTTTTTTAATAAAATAACTTATCCTTACTTTATTTAGTGAAAAGATTAGTTGTTTGTATAACTACATTTACAACTTTATATATCTTGATTACAAATAAAGTTATCTAAAGAGACTATTATGACTTACCGATCGGCTTGTTGCCATCCACTGTAGGACCTAACATACCAATAAGAACTAGTTAGTGTTAAAATTGTAAGAGAAAATAAAAAAGGAGTTTGTGTTGTCATGGAAGAAATCATCTATGTAATAGTTTACGAGGTTGACATACTGGTCTTTGATTGTTAGATCTTCGAATCTTTCCTCTAGTGATATTCTAGGTTGTCCTTTGCTTTTGAAATGTTTTTTGGCTCGAGTTATGCCATTTGCTTTTTCCCAGAATTGGTTTGTAGGCATTTTTCTGTTCAGATTTTTTGGAAGTGGTTTCTGAAGGTGTTGATGTATTTATTTGTAGTTTGCTATGCTATTGCTTTAAATTCTATAAACTCTGATATTAGAATGCTGAAGTCTTTCCTAATTATTCCTTTGATGAATCCTGTAGCTATACCCTTTATTAATGTATTTTTCGAAGATTATACATATTGATATAATTTGTATACATTTGATTTATATGATAAATATAAACTATGTAAACTATTTACATTAAGTAAATTATTATCTACATATAATATATAAAAACAACTCATACTGTGCTAGAGATATATGATAAGGGTACATGATACTCTCTTAATTTTTCTTAGAACAATTTTTAAAAGTAATCCAGTTATCAGACCATTGTATATACTCTAACCTGTACTATAGATTTTAAGTACTTCAGTGTGATATGTGAATTACTTCTCCCATCAAGGTTTCCCGATAAAAAGCATTACCCATATTTGTGCATGCTGATCAGTATTCTACCAGTTTAATATTTACTTTTTTAATCAAAACAGGGGCCCCAATCCTAATTAGGGGTAGTTTCCCTTAAGAGGTTATGGTATCTGCTTTTGAATACAGAGTCATGTACTTGTGGATCTAGATTATTTCGAACCAGGTTGTTAAGCTGGGCTGTGGTAGGTCTCAATGTTGTTTGAAATCTGCCTCTCATGATTAAACCAAAAGAACTATTGGACAGCTCATAATCATTGACATCAAATTTACCTTTAATAGTAATAATCTGATAGTTAACAGGTTGATTGCCATCTTGCTCAATCAGCTTTTGGACATTTCTTTCAATTGGAAAAGTCAGATGATTGGCCAAAATGCTGTGTCTGGTTCCCTAAGTACCTTCCAGTGCTATTTCGTATTGTGAAGAAGGAGGCTCAAGAGTGGTTGCTTTATGTTTCGCTTTTTTCCGTAAAGTTTCAGCTATTTCAATGTCTATAGTTGTTTGTGTTGTGCCTTATTTGTGTGTCTCATTGTAGTGTTTCTTTCTGGTGGTATAGCTAGTAAAGTCAAGGTCGCACTCTAATCACTTGCATGGTTTAGGATGTGGAGATTGTTTTCTTGTGTTTTGCTTGTCAGCAGACATACTAGGTTTTTTGTCACCCTGTTGTTTACCTTTTCTAGGTCGACATTTTCTTTTTTTGTTAGAAAAGTCTGGTGCAGGTTGTGTGGCAAGGACTTGTTGTTTAGAGTTACTAAAGCAGACTGAAGAAGCTCGACCTATCCACTTGAAAAAAAACTTCTTTACTTGACATAACTATTCAGTTGATCCATGTACTTGAATATAGCACCATATGGAAAGCTTATTTTTATTAAGATATTCACTATTATTGTGGTTTGGATATAAACAAAAAATAAAAATAGCATTCTCTCTCTCTTTCAAAAATTTCCTAATAAAGAAATTTTTACTTCTTTTGGTAGGAGTGGAAAAAAGTTTTTTTTTTACTTGCAACATCAGTACATTTGTGCCATGATCTGGTTGCAAGAACAAAGTAGGACTAGTAACATCCATACTAAATAATGTCTTATTTAACAAATTTGAATACAACATTGTCAACCTCTTTGAACAACAAGCCCAATTTCACACATCAAATATACTGTCTAGAATCAACAACCCCAACCTTGCAGGTCAAATACCATAATTCAGACTACAAGAACTTCAAAATTCCTTTTGATCACCCTTCTTCATTACCACTCATATGACAAAACCAATTCATAAACTAGGTATCAACCTTTTCCATGATATAATATGGATGCTTAGGAAACTAGGCATCACATTCAGTATATCCAAATTCATTATTACCATCAAGCAAATTGGAAACACAATAGAATAACATATGGGTACAAAATGGTCAAATTAAATTAGAAACAACTTGCGCAAATACAATCTACTATTCATATACCAAATAATAAATGAAGACTGCTCAAGAATTTTACCTTGGCACCTAATTCCTAGATATTATCACAACCACTACACTGCAAATCCAAAATAGTATCCAGCAATTACCTCTACCCTGCAACAACTACTGAATGAAGATCTCATTGATTTCAAAGACTCCCAGAATCCATTTTATATATATACACCAATATAATACCCAGAAAGAAAACATTGGATCATCACTACACACCATTCAACAGAAGCAATTGGATAAAAACAAAAACAAAGGAAAAGGAACACCCATGAAAAGATCTTATATACACATTACAAGAGAATCCAAGGCAACTCTCTTTAACACCATGCAGTGAATGCTTTATTAACGAAAAAACACCAACTACAAATACATGCGCTTTCTCAAGGACAATATAGCAAGCCTATCAAGTTCCAGTGATATACAAATACAAGAGTTCCAGCAACACCCTGAATAATAACCCCTACTACAAAGTTCAACTTTTAGCTCACAGCTCCCAAAACAGAATAAACTTTTCTATTAATGAATCCACTTCATATGCTTCAAGAGTTCAAATCTACATTGATCCACAATTAGATACTATACAAGACTTAAAAAATCTCATCACAGCAAAAAATGGAATCATCAATGAACTAGCCATCATTTCTATTTCCAACAACAACAAAACAACTTTGTTGCATTTACAGATGGCTCAATGACCTGTATTAACAACCAACAATACATGGGTTATGGATGAACACTCTCTGATGAAGCCAACAACTATCAGGAGTTCAAAGGACAAATACAAGGTCCCTCTTCCTCCACCAGAGTAAAATTAATGGCGATATGTACAGTAATGGTAACCATTCTACTAAACTCACTTATCAACATATACACAGATAGTCAAGCTGCAATCCATGCTATACATAAAGCATCCAATAGTCCTCTACAGCAGATAGTTAGAACAACAAAGAATTGGTGCCTTATACAACTTATAATAGACAGATGCAATTAACAAAACATCCAATTCTTTCTACACAAAGTTAGAGCACACAGTGGCATCTCAGGAAATGAACTAGCTGATTCTCTAGCTAAAATTGACTACCTTAACATGAAACCTGGGTCTAGACTAACACACATCCTTCCAAATATTAAGTACATTCACACAGTGGGAAGGTGGAGAGACAATATTATAAACATGCCAATCAAAATCTTCTGTAAGCAGATATTCCACATCAAATACTTGGCACAATGGAGATTATTTAAAAGAAATAGAGACTGGATCGATCAAATCCAAAACTCAGTCACAGATTGGTAAGGAACATTTTAATCCATCAATCCCAGCAATATAAATCATGGCACAACATGCTTTAAAGATCAATACAACAGGAGATTCTCAATCAACCTCTGGAACAATAAACTTCCAACCTTCAGCAAACTTCATTAAAGAAACTCAAAGATATTCAAAGATAACTATTGTATAAAGTGCTCAAAGACATAAACAACTATTCACATATTCCTTTGCTATATGATATACAAACACATAGAAAAGTCATTAAAAACATTCTGACCGATTTACTAAAAAACTATAAAACAACAAACTTATTAATACCCCTTGAGGAAAGAATATCCAAATTAGAAATCATGCAGTACAAATCCCTCCTACAGGATTTCATTAAAGGGATAATTAGGAAAGACTTCAGTATTCTAATATCAGAGTTTACAGAATCCAAAGTGATGCACAGCAAACTACAAATAAATGTATCAACACCTTTAGAAACCATCTTCAAAAAATTTGGACAGAAAGATGTCTACAAACCAATCTCTGGAAAAAAGCAAATGGTATAATATGAGTAAAACAACATTCCAAAAGTAAAGGGCAACCCAGAATATCATCAGAGGAAAGACTTGAAGACCTAACAATTAAAGATCAGTATGTCAACCTTGTAAACTATTATATAGACGATTTCTTCCATGGCAACACAAATTCTTTTTCTATTTTCTTTTACAATTTTAATACTAACTAGCTCTACTTGGCATGTTAGGCCCTGCAGTAGGTGGCAACAAGCCGATCGGTAAGTCATAATAGCCTCTTTAGATAACTTTATTTGTAATTAAGATATATAAAGTTATAAATGTAGTCATACAAACAATAAATCTTTTCACTAAATAAAGTAAGGATAAGACAGTTTATAAAAAAAATTGATTTTATTGCATATCACCAGAACAGAATTAATGGCGATTTTCACAGTAATAGTAACCATTTCACCAAACTCACTTATCAATATCTACACAGATAGCCAAGCTACAATCCATACTATACATAAAGCATAAAATAGTCCTCTGTAGCAGATAGTTAAAACAACAAAAAATTGATGTTTTATGCAACTCATAATTGACAGATGCAATCAATGTAATATCCAATTCTTTCTGCACAAGATCAGAGCACACAGTGGCATCCCAGGAAATGAACTAGCCAGTTTTCTAGTTAAAATTGACTACCTCAACATGAAACTTGGGTCTAGACTAACACACATCCTTCCAAATACCAAGCACATTTATACAGTGGGAAGGTGGAGAGACAACATTATAGACTTGCCGATCAAAACCTTCTATAAGCAGATATTTCACATCAAACACTTGACACAATAGAGATTACTTAAAAGAAATAAAGACTGGATCAATTGAATCCAAAACTCAGTCACAGAATGGTAAGAAACATTTCAATCCATCAACCCCAGCAACATAAACTATAGCACAACATCTTTCAAGATCAACACAACAGGAAATTCACAATTAACCTCTGGAACAAGGAACTCTTCACTCTCGGCAAACTTCATCAAAGAAACTCAAAGGTATTCAAGGACAACCACTGTATAAAGTGCTCAAAGACAGAAACAATACTCCACCCATTCCTTTGTTATATGAATACACAAACACATAGAGAAGTTATCAAAAACACTTTGACCAATTTACTAAAAAACTTTAAAACAACAAACACACCAATAAATTAGAAATTATGCAGTACAAATCCCCCTACAAGACTTCATCAAAGGAATAATTAGAAAAGATCTCAGTATCCTAATATCAGATTTCACAGAATCTAAAGCGATAGTACAGCAAACTATAAACAAATGCATTAACCCCTTCAGAAGCCACCTTCAAAAAATCTGGACAGAATGATGTCTACAAACCAATTTCCAGGAAAAAGCAAATGGCATAACTCGAGCCAAAAAACATTCCAAAAGCAAAGGGCAACCCAAAATATCATTAGAGAAAGACTCGAAGATCTAATAATTAAAGACCAGTATGTTAACCTTGTAAACTACTATAGAGATGATTTTTTTCATAGCAACACAAATCCTTTTTCTATTTTCTCTTACAATTTTAATACTAACTAGCTCTCCTTAGCATGTTAGGCCCTATAGTGGGTGGCAACAAGCCGATCAGTAAGTTGCAATAGCCTCTTTAGATAATATTATTTGTAATCAAAATATACAAAGTTGTAAATGTAGTCATACAAACAACAAATCTTTTAACTAAATAGAGTAAGGATGAGCCAGTTTATAAAAAAAATGACTTCATTGCACATAAAAAAAAAAAAACTTTTTTTGTTTACCTCCCAATTTTTGAAAATTTCCTTTTAAAGAATTTTCTTCCTCTATATTTTTGGATCTTCTTATCAAAGAGTTTATATTCAATATGCCTCCAAAGACAATATTATCAAGAAACAAATAATAACAACTCTCCAACAGCAAAAACTTGTCAGAAAAAACACCAAACATTTCAGTTAATACTATGGACTTGGATGAAAAACAAATACCAGTAGAAACATCACCTCTTTCAAGTTTCATAATGTGAAACTGTTACAAAACAACAACCAACATAAGAACAACACAACAAATATGTCCACATATCCTTCAACTACAACAACAACATAAACAATACACAAAATGCATCAATCCACACATTAAACACATCTCCACCACCTCAAAACAACATCATGAACCAAAACTCATCCACAAACATAACCAATATCCATGACACCCAAATACTAAAAGCTGAATATGACAGCATACCTTCAACTTCAAGAGCTTTCAGACCAAAAGACAGCCTAGCAGATGGCTGGTTCAAAGAGGTTGAGTCTATTCAAGACTTACACAATAACACTAGACCTAATAATATAATGCCTAGGATTGAAACTAGACCCATAGTTCAGCAAACGGAATATGGCAGGAAAAAAAGATACAAAATATTTATTTCAATTAATGACATTCCTGGCAAAGATGAAAACAGAAAAGTCAAATTCCTTCAAAAATACCACATCCACTTTACTTTCCTCATCTATATTAGAACACAACAAACTCAAAACAATAAACACAACCTTACAAATGCAAGAAGCACCAGTCTATAATGGCATAGAAGCAAAAAACAAAACTATATGAGCATGGAATATCCCACTCAATGTATTACATGCAATCTATAAGCAGTCTTCTCTAAATATGGTGAAATTAGATCCATTAAAATGCAGACAATTGGCATGTGGCAATCATCCTGCATAGAATTTCAAAATCAACAGGACTATGATAAGATAAGCAAACGTTGATCCATCCCATTCCAAGAAGACCTACTATGCATTTTTTCCTTCTTAAACACATATCAAATCAAAGAATATAGAAACAGATTCATCCTAAAACTAATCAACCTCCCACCCAACACTACCACTTGTAATCTCTCAGAACTCATTTTAAATATCAAAGCACAAACATGCTATATCCCATATTTTATCATTATAGAAGAAAATGCTTTGCAATTCTGGGTTTTGAGGATAAAGAATTCATGATAAAAGTACTCAATTCCAATCTATTCCTTGGATTCAAACATGCAACATCTGCTTCAGTAATAAACATCAAACAAAAGAATACCCAATTAAAATCCAGAAAAAGCAAATGGCCATCCAAAAACAAGTAAATATCAAGAAATTTGGCCATCTCTACAAAAGATACAAACCTGCTGACACATCCAACAACTCAAGGCGACTTAAATACTCAATGAACAACACAACATCTTTTGCAGACATAGTAAAGGGAAAAAGTACTATTAATTCAACAAATACTTTAGTAAATACCAATACAACCCAAATGTCAACACAAGACATTTTCCTACTTTTACAACCACTAGTACAAGAAATCAAATCATCTGAAAACAACTACAGAAAGTCAAAAATAGAATAGACCATATTGAAGATGAATTACAAAACTGTTTCAACAATGAAACTGAGAAAGATCTTGAAACCTCAACTTACAGTCAAACTATAGAAAACAATGACATACAAAGCATCTTATCTAATACATCCTGTAAATGCAAAGTCACAAATTCAGCCCAAGATATCAGACAAACACAACAAAATCTAGAACTCAAAATGGATAGAATTGAATTGTCCATCTCACAAATTGCAGCAGCATATTAACAATAAACACCCATTGCAACGAACTCTACATCCACCATAAACACAACTCCTTCATCTATCTTCAATCAATGAGTAATTACAACAACAAATAAAATATAGAAACATTATCAACAAGTTTTTCCCTTCACAAATTAATTCAACACACAATAAACACAACAAACAAGTATGAAAAATTAGCACCAGAAACTTACAAGGTTTATCTATGGAGACTAAAAGACAACTATGGTTTCAATACTACACAGATAACTCATGGATCAAAACAGCAATCTCAAAACACGAAATCATACCAACAATTAATGGAATTTCTTTAAAAACACCATCCTGAAAGCAGCAAACAAATTCATTAAAAATATCAAACACCGTAGCAGATTTACCTATGACCAGACCAACACCCTCTCCAATTCTCAACAAAATAACAAACTTCTCCTATTAGCAAAACAAGTAAAACAAATGCCTTACAATTTCAACATAACCAAATTACAAGAGCGAACAATCTCTCTGCAAATAACCTTCACTGTCCACAAAACCAAATGCAGCAACAACAACACATCCAACCCAACTTCAAACCTCAGAATTAGAATATCATCTCATAGCACATTCCAAGCCCATACCTTCAACAAAGCCAAGAATCCAGAACAACTACCACCCCTACCAACAATCCTAATCCCTCCAGACAACTGTCATATCAACAATATCCACAGACACTGGAAAGGAGATCCCAACAAAATCAAAGATCTATAGACATTGCAACTCAAATTAAAAACTTAAATCATCTGTCAGCCTTCATAGACAGATCACTAACAAGTCACAACAACAAACAATACATGGGAATTGGATGGGGCATCCAATACAAAGGAAGAAGTATAACATCATTTAATGAACAGATCTACGCATTTCCATCATCCACAAGGGTAGAATTGACATCAATTCTCTCACTTCTCACAATATTACCCAAAAACATATACATTCATATCCATATAGACAGTCAAGCAGCAATCCAGGCAATAAATCAAGCCAGAATACTTCCACTCCCCATATTGATATAGAAAACTAAAAACTAGACCCTTACTCTAGCCATTATAGAACATAGCAAATCAGCACAAATTCCTTTAATTCTACATAAAGTTAAAGCCCATAGTGGCATTCAAGGCAATTAAGAAGCAGATTAACTAGCCAAAATTGATTGAGAAATATGATCCCAGGCATAAGAACAATCTCTATAAACACAAAACTATACTCAAACCAAAATTTCATAAAATGAAAAAATAAAATCATTGACACTTCAATAAAAGAATTCTGCAAACTTATCTTTCAAGCTAAACACATTGCACAGTGGTCTTTTATACAGAAATTATATACAGATCAACTATTTTTCAGAAAAACACAGATTGGAAAACAATATTCAAAAACATCAACCCCAGCAACATCTATCAAGGAATCACATCATTTGAAGACTATACATAAAGAAAATTTTAAATCAACCTATGGAATCAAGAACTCCCGACAATGAGCAAGCTACACAAAAGAAACCCAACAATATATCAACAAAACACATGCATGATATGTCCAGAAGTAAAAGACAGCTTTCACGCACTCACCTACATAATACTTATAAACACTTATGCAAAACACCTGAAAAATATTATCACATTACTCCTAAGTATAGAAGGCAATCAACAAGAGAAAAGACAAATACACAAAAAATCCATACAATGTTTCAAAAATTTCACTTATCACAATAGAGAAACTCATCAAAGGACTCATTAGTACAGAATTTACTAAGGAAACAAATAATCTTGTATGCCACCTACACACACAAAAAAAGTGACTGCACACAATACACAAAGAATTCCAAATACATCTTGGAAAAATGTGAAAATACAGATACATAATCAAGAACAATTAAGAAAAATTAAATAGAAATCAGCTAAAAACAAACGGCTCTGCAAAACCATCCAAAAAAGAAATCCTGACAATCAAGATTAAATGAAAGAAGCAACACTTCAAGACCAAAGGATTAAAGACATGTTCTCACTTTTGATCAACCAATTCATCGATAATCACTTTAAAGGATATACAAATATTTTTTCTATTATTCATTATTCTCTTTTTATTAACACTAACATGGCCTTCTTGGCATGTTAGTCTCCCACGGATGGCAACAGGCTGATCGGTAAGAAAGCATGAAAAAAATGTACACAACAAACTTTTTAATAAATAAAGCAAGGATGAGCCAGTTTAAAAAAAAAAAAAAAAAAAAGATAACTCATGGAATATAATAATCACAACTGAAACAAATAAAAATACTAAAGCATCACTTTACTAGCAATCCAACACTTATAAAACATGGTGGTCTCATAACACATCTATCTTTGGACAAGGCGAGCAATTGCATTACTCCAGATCTCGATTCCAGGATATTCAAAATTCATGACACACTAGACAGAATACTCTTTCTTGATCTAGCCTTTCCGAGAAAAAAGTTTGTACATATAATTGGTACTTACATTCCCCACTCTCACAACAAACTTAGATAACATATACAGAACACATGCAAAAATTTAATCAGATAAGCACCATAAAAAAACTGGTACATAATCATAGCTGGGAACTTCAACGAGATACATGACCCTCTTTTTGACAAAAACAGTCAACATCTCATCAACCAAACAAAAAGAATCACACTCTTTCTATCAAACCACAACCTTATATACTTATTCCAATATATAAATCCATATCAACAAGAATTTACATGAAAAAACTCCAAGAACCATTGCAGTAGTATTGACCAAATCTGGATATCCTCCCATGAAGACTGGAATATACAAATGGCTTCTATAGATCAAGACACAAGTCTCACAATCACCAATAACCACACAGCAGTCATCTACTATTTGAAAACATGACAATTTTCAACCCCATCTCTTCAAATTCATAACATCATATGTCCTAAATACAACTGGCAACATATGTCAGAGAAAAACTGGTCCAAATTTCAACAAGAAATTGACAAAGAATAGTAAGCTCAGGACAAAACAAAATCTCAATAGAAGAAAAGTGGAACCTTTTAAGAGATGCTATTCTCAAAGTAGTACATAAACATGTCAAGAAGATCAAACACAAAAAAAGAACACCATGCAAAACAACTATTCAATTCTCACTACTAAAAAAATAATTCAATTACAAAAATTACTATATGCAAGCCAAAAAACTATTGACAATCCTATAAACTACAACTACAACATACTCAACCACTATTTTAAATCCACTAATTCTCAGCATACAATATTTCCCCATCCCCACTATCCCCAAATTCACCATATCACACTGAGTTACTGAAATGGTATACACAACTATGACAAAAAACTATTCAACATAAAGTCACACACCAGATTATCAGCAACTACAAATCACAACAAAAGATAAAAATAGCAATTGATAAAAGAATGGCATATATGACTAGCAACAAAAAAGCCATGATCAATTCTATTCTTGACAGACCTCACCAACAAATCACATTAAACAAACTTATTACCACAAAACCAGAAATAAATATCACCACAGAATCTAACAAGATTAAAGAATTGGTAAGATCCCACTTTCACAACTGGACTGTAAAACGAACAATACAAGACATCAACAATTGACCAGAATGGGTTCAGGAATATACACTCCAATCATATATAAAAGAGGAATGGTTTCACAAGGCTCAACAACCTTTCTCCACAACAGAGATCTCCGAGGTCATCAAACAAGAGATAATGCATCAGCACCAGGTCCCTCACAAATTCCATATATAGCTCTCAAAAAACTAGGCACAACAACTATACAATATATGACAAATCTATTCAATGATATACTTGCAGCAAGAACAGTATCCAAAGAATGGTACATAGGTACAATTTATCCCATTTCAAAACCCAAACCTTAGAACAATGACATAAAAATAACCAGACCCATAACTCTTTTAGAGACATGCAGGAAAATATTCACAAAATGTATCAATAATCATCTAACAACTGTTCTGACAAAACATCAGATACTATTCCCTCTCAACTGGGTTGCTCTCCCAGGAAGTAGTACTCAAGAATCTAATCACATCTTAAAAACATAATTGAACATGCTAAACAAAACTCTCAACAAGCATAGATTCTCAATTAGGACATGAGCAAAGCCTATGACTCAATTTCTCTGCATATGCTAGAAAAAGCTCTCAACAGAATAAAAATATTACAGACTATTTTAATAACATTGTTAAATCTCAACTCTTATTACAACACTGTCCTTACATTATTTGGCCATACAGACTTTACCCAGTGGAGGATGGGATTGATCAAGGAAATACTATTTCTCCTCTACTCTGACACTTCTTTTATGACCCACTACTATCTAAAATTTTTAGCTCCTGTCAAGGCTATACAATAACATTCATGATGAATGGTCTCTTCAAAACTTGAACATTACAGCCAATACTTATATGGATGACACTACATGGTTTGCAAACAATCAAGATCTATAACAAATAATCAACACTGTATAAATCTTCTTTCACATAAATGATATCCAATTAATCCCTAAAAATCTGGCCTAATAATAAATAATAAACAAAGGACAAACAAATGAGCATATCATTTAATGATCAAATAATACAAGAATTAGAACCCAACATATCAATGAGAATACTTGGAGTTTGGCAATGTACAAAAGGCAACAAAAAACATCAAATAAATCTTATGAAAGACAAAAACAACAAAACAGCAAATATAATGAAATTCAAAAAGATCACCACAAACAAACAAGATATATTATAAACCATATTTTCATTTTAGGACTAGAATATTTACTCAATGATATGGTCTTCTGCGAATCCACTTGCAACCAGATCATGGCACAGACATACTGTTGTTTTAAGAACAAAGTAGGCTTAGCAACATCCATACCAAATTATGTTCTATTCAACAAATTTGAATACAACATTATTAACCTCTTCAACGAAAAGCCCAATTTCATGCATCAAACATGCTGTCTAGAATCAACAACCCCAACCTTGCAGAACAAATAACACAATTCAGACTACCAGAACTTCAAAACTCTTTTTGGTCACCCTTCTTCATCACCCCTATATAACAAAATCAATTCACAAACCAGGTATCAACCTTTCCCATGATATAATATGGATGCTCAGGAAACTAGATATCACTTTCAGTAACAAAAATCCACTATTACTATCAAACAAATTGGAGATACAATAGAATAACACATGGATACAAAATGGTCAAATCAAATTAGAAACAACTTACACAAATACAACCTACTATTCATATATCAAATAATAAATAAAGACTGCTCAAGAATTTTACCATGGTACCTAATTCCTAGATATCATCACTACCACTACACTGCAAATCCAAAATAGTATCCAGAAATTATCTTCACCCTGCAACAATTACTGGACAAAGATCTCATTAATTCCAAAGGTTCCCAGAACCCATTTCATATTTACACATCAATACAACACCCAGAAAGAAAATATTGAATCATCACTACACACTATTCAACAGAAGCAATTGGACAAAACAAAAACAAAGGAAAAGAAACACCTATAAAGAGATCTTATACAATATTACAAGAGAATTCAAAGCAACTCCCCTTTAACACCATGCAGTGGATGCTTCATTAATAAAAGAACAACAATCACAAATATATACTCCTTCTCAAGGACAATACAGCAAGCCTATCAAGATCCGGTGATATACAAATATAAGAGTTCCAGCAATACCTTGAATAATAATTCTCACTTCAGAATTCAACTTTCAGCTCACAGCTCCCAAAGCAGAATAAACTTTTTCATCAACGAATCCACTTCATGGGCTTCAAGAGTTCAAATCTACATTGATCTATAACTAAATACTATACAAGATTTAAAAAATCTTATCATAGCAAAAGAAGAAATCATCAATGAACTAGCCATCATTTCTATCTTTAACAATAACAAACACAACTTCATTGCATATACAGATGGCTCAATGACCTGTATTAACAACTACCAATACATGGGTTATAGATGGACACTCTTAGACAAAGCCAATAACCACCATGAGTTCAAAGAGCAAACACAAGGCCTCCCTTCCTTCACCAGAGCAGAATTATTGGCAATATTCACAATAATAGTAACCATTTCACCAAACTCACTTAGTAACATATACTCTTAGACGAAACCAATAACCATCATGAGTTCAAAGAGCAAACACAAGGCCCCCCTTCCTTCACCAGAGCAGAATTATTGGCAGTATTGACAGTAATAGTAACCATTCCACCAAACTCACTTAGCAACATATATACAGATAGCCAAGCTGCAATCCACACTATACATAAAACATCCAATAGTTCTTTATAGCGATAGTCAGAACAACAAAAAATTGGTGTCTCATATAATTCATAATAGATAGATGCAATCAACGTAATATTCAATTCTTTCTACACAAGATCAAAGCATACAGTAGTATCCCAGGAAATGAACTAGCCAATTTCCTAGTTAAAACTGACTACCTCAATATAAAACCTGAGTCTAGACTGACACATATCCTTCCAAACATCAAGCACATTCATACAGTGGGAAGGTGAAGAAACAACATTATAGACATGCCAATCAAAATCTTCTGTAAGCAGATATTTCTCATCAAACACTTGGCACAATGGAGATTACTTAAAAGAAATAGAGACTGGATCAATCGAATCCAAAACTCAGTCATACACTGGCAAGGAACATTTCAATCCATCAATACCAGCAACATAAACCATGGCACAACATCTTTTCAAGATCAATACAACAGAAGATTCACAATCAACCTTTGAAACAATGAACTCCCCACTCTCAGCAAACTTCATCAAAGAAACTCAAAGATATTTAAGGACAATCACTGTATAAAGTGCTCAAAAACAGAAATGATCATCCACCATTCCTTTGCTATATGGATACACAAACACATAGAGAAGCTATCAAAAACACTTTGACCAATCTACTAAAAAACTCTAAAACAACAAACTCATCAATACCCCTTGTGGAAAGAATATTTAAATTAGAAATCATGCAGTACAAATCCCCCTACAGGACTTCATCAAAGGGATAATTAGGAAAGACTTCAGTATTCTAATATCAGATTTTACAGAAACCAAAGCGATAGCATAGCAAACTATAAACAAATGAATCAACACTTTCAAAAGCCATCTCCAAAAAATCTGGACAGAAAGATGTTTACAAACCAATCTCTGGGAAAAAGCAAATGGCATAACTCGAGCCAAAAAACATTTCAAAAGCAAAGGACAATCCAGAATATTACCAGAGGAAAGATTCGAAGACCTAACAATTAAAGACCAGTATGTCAACTACTATATGGATGATTTCTTCCATGGCAATACAAACTCTTTTTCTATTTTCTCTTACAATTTTAACACTAACTAGCTCTTCTTGGCATGTAGGTCCCACAGTAGGTGACATCAAGTCAATCAGTAAGTCGCAATAGCCTCTTTAGATAACTTTATTTATAATCAAGATATATAAAGTTGTAAATGTAGTCATATAAACAACAAATCTTTTCACCAACCAGTTTTAAAAAAAAATAAAAAAAAATGATTTTATTGCTCATTGTTTCTAAGAATACTATGTCAGTTAGAAGGTATTCTAAAGCTGAAATTAGGACATAGTTGATGATGTATCTTGCTTGTTTGACTGTAATCTTTTTGAATTTCATGAGATTTGCAATTCTGTTGGTTTTTTCTTTTATTAGTTGTACTTGATAGCATTTATTGCTTTTGGACATGTACCATGTTCCTAGAATTCTAGTTGATAAATTTGATATGAGATCTTGGATGATCTGATTATTAATCGGACTCCTTGGGTTCTATTTGTTTGTGTGCTATTAATAATGAGTAGTGCAGATTTAGTTGAATTGATCTGGATGTTGTTAATGGTATGAAATTCTTGTGCTATGTTGAAAATGTCTTGAACATCTTGTTGGTTATTTGCGAATCATGTTATATAGTTCATGTATGCATTGGCAGTAATGTCCATGTAGTCAATGGCCCAGTCTGTTTTGATTTCTGAGCAGCTTTGTGATGTAATGATGTAGCCTTTGTATTCTTCATATATTGTGGTGAGAAGAGGACATAAAAGATTCTCCATAGAAGTGGAAATATGGTATTACCTTGATCAATGCTATCTTCTACTTCATAGGGATCTGTAGGAACAAAGGGGGTGAGTACTGTGTTTTGTCGATGTTGTAACAATCTAAGCCTACCACCCCACATTCATTGAGATTGCTGAGACTGCTAAGACTGCTGAAATTGTTGAGCTGACATTATGATACCAAGATGACATCACAATCACACCACATAGATTATCTGAACTTGTTAACCATAAATAGTAATTGACTATTAGACTATGGTGAATAAGGCACCAATCATTTTTTTTTATTTTATTTCCTTTCTCTTATTTTCTATTTAAGATTAGCTGTATATTACATAAGTTGTCTGGACTATAAGTCATATTATTTATGCATTTTTAGCCCTATGTATTTTATATTTATTTTACACTACTTTAAAATATATAAAAAGGCTGTTTCTTGAACTTAATAAAGATAACTCTTTTGTGCATTAAACTCATTGCTTAAGAATTCACTGACTCTGATATATCCATTTCAAGTCTTTTACAACTTGGTAGCAGAGGACTAACAAGACATTTCCCCTTTGTCACACATATATACATCTGACTACTATGATTAAAGGAATAAAGGAAAATAAAGGCAAAAAGAAGACTGCCGCAGGTGGTTTCTCTTCCTCTTCAACCACCACACCCAAGATCACATTGAGAATTCCTGCCTTCAAAAGAGAACCAGAAAAAATGTTGAGGTTTGGCTGCATAAACAAAGAACATCTTAAGAGCCCAAGGAGTCACTGAGGAAGGACAAATGATTTACTATGCCACCACAGGATTTGAAGTTGTCACTCTACACTGGTTTGTTAACAAGGTCAAGGATTCCATTTCACCTGTTTTTTCCTCCTGGAATAAATTCAAGAAGAAGCTCAAGAATGCCTTCCAGCCTCCTTACTACTAGTAGTATCTGCGTACTCAATTGAAACACCTATGCCAAACAGGAACCATCCAAAAGTACTCCATCCAGTTCAAAAATATAGTAAACCAAATTGACACCATGGGACAGTTGGATCAAGTTGCCTATTTCATTAATAGCCTAAAGCCTGCAACACACATCGAAGTGAGTTACCAAGTGTCCGAAACATTGGATGATACATGGAAATTAGCAATCAGGTATGACATCGCCATGTTTGGAGTTGGAAAGTCTGCCAATGAAAGAAACGCTGCAAAAAGACCACCAGTCAACCACAACCACTATAGAGGGAACCATTCTACTGAATTGGACCAAGCTAAAACCTGATGAACATAATCACAAACAATAATCACACTCAACACTCCAGAAGGAACAACAACACTTAAAGAAGAACTATTACCTGCTACAACTGTGTAAGGAAAAGACACATTGCTCACGAATGCAAAAGCCCATCAAAAGCCAAGGTGAACAATATTGAAGATACCTCATATACCCAGATACTGAATTCATTCAGATAGAAGAAAACAAGGAACAGTTGCTACGTTTCAATAGGAAAATTAATAGACACAAGGCCAGGATCCTCCTGGATAGTAGAGCATCAAAGAATTTTATCAATGAAAAGTTTGCTGCAAGACAATAGCTGCCACAAAAGAATACCACCCCATTCACCATAGAACTTGCTAATGGAAGAAAGAAGGAAGTCATCCCTAAAGTCAATATCAAGCAACTATAGTTGGACACTTACCATACCACTAGGATCTCTACTCAAGTTCTGAGCCTGCAAAGATATGGTGCCATACTTGAAAAGCCCTGGTTGTATCATGCCAATCCTAATATCAATTGGAGAAGCAACACCCTTACCTTTCAATATGGACTACACACCATCACTGTCAATGCTAGCCCATGCAGAACTAAGCAAGAACCTGAGTGCCAATTTCTTTTTATTTCCAGACATCAATTTGAAATATTGGCCATCTGTGCCATCACCACTGAGAAAGTCATGCTCAAGGAAACCAAGTTTGCTGCTGAAGAAGCTGCTATCATCAAGGAATTTGCTAACATATTTATTCCTGAATTGTCAAACAAGTTGTCATCCTGAAGAACCATTGATCACGCCATAGATTTGCTGCCTGAAGCTGAACCATCCTTCAAACCTACCTATTGTCTCTCATATGTGGAGATGGATAAACTCAAGAAACAACTTGCTGACCTCCTTGCCAAAGGATTCATTAGACCCAGCACCTTCCCATTTAGTGCCCCTGTGCTTTTTGTGCATAAAAAGGAAGGAACATTGTGCCTATGTGTGGATTACAGAGCCTTAAACAAGATCACCATCAAGAATAGATACCCACTATCGAGTATAGAGAATTAATAGATCAAATAGCTGGTGCTAAAGAAGACATCCATAAGACTGCTTTTAGAACCCGATATGGATACTTTGAATTCTAGTCCTTTCTTTTTGATTAACCAATGCCCCTGCCATCTTCATAACTTTGATGAATGATATCTTTCATCCATACCTGGATAACTTTATAATTGTGTACCTAGATGACATTTTGATTTACAACAAGATAAAAACTGAGCACCTGCAATATCTGAGAACTGTACTGACAATCCTTCGAAAACATCACCTATATACTAAAGTTAACAAATGTGAACTTTTCCAACAACATGTAAAATATGTGGGACATTTCATTTCTGATTAAGTAATAGCTGTTGATCCATGCAAAGTAGAAGCCATTAACAACTGGTCCACACTCACAATGCTTCAGAAGTTAGAATTTTTCTAGAAATAACAAGCTACTATCACAAGTTTGTATCTGGATTTTTTGCAATAGCCACACCCCTCACTGCTCTCCTTCACAAAAATAAAGCCTTTGAATGGACCAACGAATTCACAATACCTTTGACATCTTAAAAAAGAAGCTGACTACTACACCTGTCCTCCTGTTGCCTGATCCTGCCAAACCATTCATTGTAACAACCGATGCCTCAGACTTTGCAATTGGAGCTGTCTTGATACAAGACTAAGGAAATGGAGAATAGCCAGTCACCTATGAATCTAGGAAATTATCTCCCACTGAGCAAAATTATGCTGTTCCTGAAAAGAAACTTCTAGCCATTGTGCATGTCATTAGAACTTGGAGAATGTATTTAGAAGGACAACAGTTCATAGTCATCACCGACCATACCTCATTAGAGTATATCATAACCTAATCCAACTTGTCAAAAAGACAAGCCCGCTGATTAGAAACCCTCCAAAGTCACAACTTCACAGTTAAATACTGGCCTAGGAAACTAAATATTGTAGCTAATGCCCTGTCAAGACAACCACACCTTGCCTCCATTACTACTCTTTCTGCCACCCTTGTCAATGATCAAACTTTCTTGCAAGCCTATCAACAAGATAAGTATTTTGCTACCATTCTTGACACATTACAACATTCTAAGCAAGCTGAAAAACAGAAAAGAATCATGCCAAACACTTTATCTGGGAGAACCAAACAATATACCTTCATGAAGGACACCATCTAGCTATCCCTGCTGACAAACACATTCACACCCACATCCTTAGAGAGCACCATAACATAGAAGCCACTAGACATTTGGGAATTGACAAGACCACTGAGAACATCATGAGAACCTTCTACTGGCCAAAGATGGGAAAAGACATTCGCAAATATATTCAAACTTGTGACACCTGCAAAAAAATAAAGCTAGCAATCAACAACCTGCTGGACTTCTCCAACCATTGTCAACACCTATTAAGTGATGGAAAGAAGTCACTATAGATTTTATTATACATTGCCTCTGACAAGACAAGAACATAATGCCATTGTTGTGTTTGTAGACCACCTCTCTAAGCAAGCACACTTTTAACCTATGTACACATCTGCCACAACACCAAAAATTGCCAACATCTTCTTCAACTCTATCTTCAGGAACCATGGGTTGCCAAGGACTATTGTATCAGACTAAGATGCAAGGTTCACTAATCAATTCTGGCAAGCTGTATTCAAACACTTAGGAACCAAGACTGTCATGTTTATTCCTTCCATTCTCAAACAGATGGGCAAACTGAAAGAATGAACATAACCTTAGAAGAAATGCTTAGAGCCTATTCTACCTACAAACAAAACCAATGGGATGAATATCTCCTGACTGCTGAATTTGCATATAACAACTCAAAGCAAACCTCTACTGGATTCACACCTTTAAATTAGACTGTGGACAACATCCAACCCATCTGATCATCATTACAACAACTGTAACAACCAACATATCTGCCGCAGATGATTTCTAAAACCATTGGAATATCATGATTGAATTAGCCAAGGACACACTCAGAGAAGCCCATGAATAACAAATAAAGTATGCCAATGACACCACCACCATCTCACATTCAAACTAGGAGATCAGGTCCTGCTTAACATGAAGAACACCAATGCACCTATAGATCGACACTGACCCATCAAGAAATTAACACCAAGATATGATAGACCTTATACTATCAGTAAAATAATCTTCCCAACTGTATACAAATTGGACCTACCATCTAGCATGAAAATTCACACTGTATACTATATATCTCTGTTGAAACCATATCAATCATCACCTGATGATTTTCTTCAAGAAATCCCACCACCACTAGTTATCTACTTTGATAATAAACAAGAGGAATATGAAGTTAAAGCTATCCTGGACAAAAGGACCATCCATAAGAAAATTCAATACCTAGTCAAATGGGTAGGATATCCCTCCATGATGCCACCTGGACCTCCAAGGATAAATTAATCAATACAATGCAATTAGTGAAAGAATTTGAAGAGACGAGGATGTCTCACTCTTAAGAGAGGAAGAATGTAACAATTTGAGCCTACCATCCCACTTTCACTGAGATTGCTGAGACTGCAGAGATCGCTAAGCTGATATTATAATGCCAAGACAATATCACAATCACACTACATAAATTATCTGGACTTGTTTGCCATAAATAGTAATTAATTATCAGACTATGGTGGATAAGATATCAATCTTTTCTTTTTATTTTATTTCTTTTCTCTTATTTTCCATTTATGATTAGCTGTATATTACATAAGTTGTCCAAACCATAAGCCATATAATTTATATATTTTTAGTCCTATGTATTTTATATTTATTTTGTGCTACTTTAAAATGTATAAAAAGGCTGATTCTTGTTCTTAATAAAGTTAACTCTTTTGCACATTAAACTCATTGCCTAAGAATTCACTAACTCTGATATATTCATTTCAAGTCTTTTACAGATGTGGAAGTAAGTTGTAATTATATCTATGATCATTGTTGGAACTTTGATTCTATGTAATAATTTTTGAAGCATCTATATGGATACTGAGTCATATACTTTGTCATGTCCTGGCTCAATATCCATGCCTGTTGAGAGTTTTGCTTGGCATGTGTAACAATACTTTGGATGATGTGAATGGGTCCTTGTATGCTGCATCCTGGGAGAGCCGCCCAATTAAGTGGTGATAGAATGGGAAATTGTTGAAGAATTTTTGTGAGCCTGTCATTGATGCATTTTGTGAAAATTTTTTGGCAAGTTTCTAACAATGCTATAGGTCTAGTGATACTAATATTATTGTTTTAGGGCTTTAGTTTTGGGATTGGATTGTGCTTATGTGTAAGATTTTGTTGTTATGAATTGAATTGCTTGAGGTCCCAAATTTTTGTATGCGATATATGGGATTTGTGAAGGGTCAGGTGCGGAGGTATTGTTTATGAATTTGATAACCAGTTGAATTTCTGTGTTTGTGAATGGTGTGAGCATATCAGAGTACCAGCAGTTTTTGATGCGTTGTTTGGGCATATATGCTTCTATCCATTAAGGCCAGTTTTGGAAGTTGTGTATGTCTCTTTTCTTTGTCCATTTTGCAAAGTGATCCTTTGAAATTTGTTTGATTTGTATTGGATCTGTAGTAATGGTAATTGAGGGATCTGTTGTAAGCAGTTTTTTCAGAATGATGTGGCACTAAGATCTATATATTATTGAATTTATCATGGCTTTTTTGTTAGATGCTATAAAGTTCATCCTTTTTTCAATTGCACGTTTTATTTTTTGTCTTGTCTTGTAATTGTTTATTATTGTAGTGCAGCCTTGAGTTGTTGGGTTATCTGTGTTAACTTTGTGTACCATGCTATGAGTGTTGAGATATCATTGTATATTCCATGTTGGGAGGCATGAGATATCATGATGTTTGTTTGGATACTGTTCTGCTTGTTGATGCAAAAAGTTTCAGTTTTCGAGTGTTGGATTAGTTATTGTTTTCTGATTGATCTGAAGAAGTTGTTAGAGGGCCATGATTTTTTACTGATAATCAGATAGGGGAAGGTTGGTTGGTTGGGTTGCGCTTTCTATTTTTGACTTTCTAGATAAATTTGTGTGCTGCCTTTAGAATGGCATCTCTGATAAGGTTCCATTGTGTATCAATGCTTTGTCTGTTAGTTTGTTGAGCTGTAATTCTGTGTTTCACTTCTGTTTAAAATTTTTTCCAGTTTTTACTTGATGTGTGGACCCAATTAAATCTATTACTTTTGTTGTTGTGTATTTGAGCGATTGATATTGTGAGATGTTATGCTTCTAGAAGGCATATTGAGGCTATGTAGTTATTGGAAATCGTTGGTTTTGTCAATGAAAGCATCGAAGATGTTCCAGTTTTCATGTGCTAAGATCCAGATTTGATTGATTCTGTTTGTATAGTTTGAGTTATTTTTAAATCGCCAGTTTTATTTTGAGGGGGGTACCCCTCAAAAAGTTTTACCGGCAGATATAAAAAAAAACCAACCATGCTAGATAATTTTGATTTCGTAAAATTTTCGTGAGTGATCGACAAAAAAAATCTTTATATTTTAGTGTACCAGTTAGCGTAGCCGTGCCAGTTAATCTGCGGATGGGTTTTGAGAAATTT
>CAJVPT010000018.1:0-57171 GCA_910592055.1 Acaulospora colombiana
ATTGATTAATAAAAATATGTAAAAAAAGTAATTTTCAATAAATAAATTTTTAAAAATAAATATTTTAATAATAATATTAAATTATTTTATTACAATTTAAAACATTCAAAATTCTCCAGAGTTGTATATATAAATTTCTGCTCTGGAGACTTATAATGACAACAGAGTATCTTTGGAGTTTTACATCTGAAAATCTCCAGAGATCTTTGTCAAAAAAATTTCCTGATGTAAATATCCTGTATAAGAGATCTCTGACACTGGTGGTGCTAGGCATCTTAGACAAGTTCTTGACACATTAGCCTTCCTACATAGGAATCGCAATAAATTGTTCAGTGGACTATGGTTCTAGGAAGTGTCACTTAAATTGAATAAGATTTAATAATCATAAGTTTAATCTGAATGGTATCCCATTAAATTAGTAGGTTAAAACATCCCCAGTTCCTTTGACTTTGTTAAGAATTAAGAAAAAATTCTACACTAGATGGTCATATAGCTCTCTTATTCTGATTGGATGAGACATAAATAGATATTCTTTATATTATTCATTGATCTGTAAATTCTTAGACAGTACAGGTAATTACTCATTCCGGTTGTTGCTAGAATCTATCTTAGTAATTAATAAAGATTCTAATACTGACACAGGAATGAGCTAGCATGGTTAAAAAATATATATATATATATTATTTTAAAGTAATATATAACTTTTTATATTTTTAGATCTATGGATCAATAATACAGTAGTAGTACTCCCAGGTTACATTCATAAGATCTGTAGTTCAATACTACTTAAGGATCAAAAATTGAAATTATTCTTCTGATCAGGTTTACTGGTTATCCTGTGAAAGTTGTATCCAATCATCTGGAACAAGTTCAAAACAAGTTAGGTCACACAAAGATGAGACTTTTGGTCTTTTATCAATCAGGGGCTGAAACTTAAGGTCGTACTATCAGAAGGATTGCACGAAGTAAAACTTCTGGTTTAACCTTCCACAAAAAAGCCCTAAGTCCATTCTGTTTTGGCAGCTTCCAGAATCTCCACTCTCCTAGTTCAGAATATTCCAATCTAATACTTCGCTTAATTGAAAACCAGTTAATAGGGACTGATTCAATACCACAAATAAAGATGGGTCCCTAAAGGGAGAAGCAGAAACAAAAATCAAATGTCCCTCACTAGGAAATATTAAAATTTTTAAATTAATAACTATAAAAAAACTACTCACAATTGTTCTCTATCATCTAAATCATTGATTTATAATATTTCCTGACTTTTGTCTCTATTAAAGTGAAGAGCCATGAATTTTGTCTCTCAAAAAAGGACATAAGTAATCTGCAAAATTTTATATGCTAAATACTTTAGGGATCCATCATTAATAGGTATTTTATCTAAGGAACAAGAAGCAATTATACAAGACCTTTTGTATGAAAATAAAGATGCTTTTGCTAAAAGCATCTCCAAAGAAGGACAGATTAGTGATCTGGGAAGAACTAATATAGTAACCCATACCATTGATACTGGTAATGTGAAACCAATTAAACAAAGAGTATATAAAGTCTCTCCTGATCAATTAGAATTCATCAAAAAGGAAATCATGAACATATTGCAAAAAGGAATTATCATCCCAACTACCAGCCCCTGGTCTTCTCCTGTAGTAGTGGTACCAAAGAAAAATGATAAAAAATGACTTTGTGTTAACTATAGAAAGTTAAATAAAGTCACAGAGAAAGATGTCTATCCTATGCCAGTAATGGATAATCTTTTAGAAACTTTTAATAGTGCTAAATGGTTCTCTTGTTTTACTCTCACAAGTGGTTATTGGCAAGTAGCTATGAATTATGCAAAAAGAAAACTGCTTTTATCACGAATTTTGGACTCTATGAGTTCAATGTTATACTATTTGGATTATGCAATGCTCCTGCAACCTTCCAGAGACTAATGGATGAAGTTCTTGCTCCATTCAGAGGAAAATTTGGTGAAGTTTATTTGGATGATATTACTATCTTTTCCAAAACATTTGAAGACTATTGCACACATATCAACATCATTTTAGATACCCTTTTGCAAGTCAATCTAATATTGAACTCAGAAAAATTTACTTCTTCCTGCCACATGTCAAACTCCTTGAACATAAAATTAATCGAGAAGGAATTCAATCTGATGATGAAAAGATCAACAAAATCCATGATTATTTATGGCCCTCTACTGTAAGACAAGTCAGAGGATTTTTAGGACTTGTCTCCTATTACAGAAAATTTATCAAGAACTTTTTCATGATTGCTAAGTCTCTAAATCAACTATTGAAAAAAGATACATTGTTTGAATGGACAGAAGTCCAAGAAAAAGCTTCAAATTTTTAAAAAGATGTTTAATCACTGCTTCGATTTTGAGATATCCTAATTTTGCCAAATTATTTTATATTCACACCAATGTTTCAGAAACTGGTATTGGTACTGTACTTGCCCAGAAAGATGATCAAAATAAAGAATATACTGTGGCATATGCCAGTCGCAGTTTAACAAGAGCTGAACAAAATTATACAATAACTGAACTAAAATGTTTAGCTGTTGTATGGGCAATAAAACACTTTCATCAATACCTAGAAACAAATCACTTTTATATAATCACTGACCATTCTTCTTTATAATGGTTAAAGATATCTGAACTAAAAGGACAAAAAACAAGATGAATTCTTTGTCTGGAATTCTACAATTATTCTGTTATCCATAGAGCTGGAAAAAAGTATAACAATGCAGATGCTATATCTCAAATGTATGAGGATGAAACTTCTATCCTTATGCTAGATCAAGATGCTTATCAATTACATATAGAGTTTATCTCTGAAGAGGATGAACTGCCAAGACAAAAATGTTTTACAAGAGATCAAGAATGTCAAACTGAAGACTATTGGTTTATTGCTAGGCAATTATGTAATATTTGAATGAAAGGGCACTAGATCATCATATACATGCTTATTGTAAACAATGTCAAAAAGTTTCTGATAGAAACAGATGGCCATTTAAAGATGACTGTATCTGCAAGGGAAAATAAAAAGAGGTGACAAAACCCTCTCTGAATACACAAAAAACTCAGAATGGAGTGAAATTATCTCTGACAAAGTTAATAACGTAACTGAGGCATCTCTATTATTAATCAATATATATTGGTGGCTCCCTGAGAATAAGCAAGTCTCTGAAGAATATTTACAAGAATTTAATAATCTTTTCTCATGATACTTATGCAACTCTGTCTGGTGAACAAGCACCAATCCTGAAACTCAATATTAATTATTTATAGTATTATTACTTAAATCTGACACTAAAGAAAATACAGTCCAGGTAGTCAATGTCCTGGCGAACAAACAACAAGATACATACTCAATACTACTATCACCTCAAAAACTATTTACAAAACAACAAACTACCATTAAATCTTGACAAAACATAACAAAAGCAATTACAATCCAAAAGCAAATTTTCTGAAATTAAAAACAACATACTTTTTAGAAAAGACAGAAAAAGAAAAATGCAGCACCAACTCCTCAAAGTTTTACAAAAACATTAAATAGAACCAGTACTATATCTACTGCATAACCATACTACTGATGCACATCTAGGTGTTGATAAGGTATTTGAAAAAGTTCGAAGTCAATATTTCTGGCCACAAATGTTTAAAGATATAAAAGACTATATAGATCATGTAATAAATGTCAAATATGAGGAAAATATAGAATACCTTGTTCTTTACACCTCATTACTGTTGAAAAACCTTTTCATAAATTGGAATAGACATTGTTAATCCTTTACTATACACAAAAAAAGGCAACAGATATATTGTGGTAGCAACAGACTATTTTACTAAATGGTCTGAAGCTAAGGTGATTTCAGAAGCAACAGTAAAAAGAGTGGTTGAATTTATATATCAAACCTTTATTTGCAGACATAGATGCCCAAAACAGATACTTTAAGATTGAGAAACTCATTTTAAAATGAAATAGTAAATAATTTATTAAAGAAATTCGAAATACAATATTTATTATCTACCCTATACCATTACCAAACTAATAGACTAGTAAAATGATTCAACAAAACTTTATGTGAAGCATTGGTTAAACTAACAGAAGGATAAAAAGATTGGAATAACTATATTGCATCAGTATTATTTGCATACAGAACAGCCAAACAATTCTCCATGAAAATGACTCTCTTTTACTTGGTATATGGATAAAAACTCAAATCCCTCCTATAGAAATAGATGAAGTAATCAAAGGAGACATCCTATCATGACTGTTCACTCTGATAAAAGACCTACTACAAGGAAGAGAAGCTGCTAGGCATAATATCTAGAGAACCCAATGAAAACAGAAAAAATATCATAACCAAAAGAAAAACCTAGCTCCAATATTCAAAATAAGTGACAAAATATTAATATTTAATACTGCATGAGACAAATATTTTATAGGAAAATTGAAACCAAAATGAAAAAGACCTCATTATATCCATAATATTCTTTCAAATGATGCCTATTAGCTGAGAACTTTAGACAAAAAAGTACTGGCTGCTCCTATCAATACCTATCTTTTGAAGAAGTATTATGATTGAAAAGAATAGGAACTACAAATAGTTTTACCAGACTATCAGTTATCAGAGTCACCATCTAGTCAATAAAAACTATTTGAGTCACCTGAACAAAAAACCTAAAAGAATTGAAGGCATTTAAGAAAAGAATAGAGAAAAGATGTAGTGAAATAGAGGTGGCCCAGAAAACAACTACACCACTATTTTAGCTAGCCCAGGGAGCATCACAACTGCTACTACATGGTCTTAGTAATAAAATACATATAAAGAAACAGACTTAGTAGAATATATGAGAGAAAGATCTATCCAATGGAGAAGAAGCTTCCATGTTCTGCAACTGAAAAAGTTGCTCCAGTAAATGAATTCACCGGTGAAGATTATTGTTCTCCCTCTCTAATTTCATATGTGAGAGGTGATAGTGATAACCAGTCATGTCTTGAAGGTCTGCTGAAAGGCTCTCATACTTGTCACACAAAACAGAGTTGGTTTCTTAGAGCCTACCAAACTGGTGATACAAGTTCTCTACTTTCTCTTTGAGAAAAAAGTTTTCCCAAAACAAGTCACAATTAACAATGGATTGGGAGCTTCTGGTTCCTCTAGAGGAAGAGGAAATGATAGTGATACATTTTTTTGTTTATGGACTCTTCGCATAATAAATTTGCTTATGATAGATGGAATATATTATCTCAAAATACAAAGATATAATCCTTAAATACATCACACAAACATGTGAAGATCAGGAACACAAAACAAGTTTTGATGAATATAAATAGACAAGGTTTTTTTCAATTCCCCAGTATACTATTTCAATATCTCAAAAATGTGCAACAATTCCAAAATAAATACCATTATTGATCAAATTATGGATGATCTTCTTGAAACAATTTCTGAAAATGTGAATGTAGTCCTACCACATGCAAATATCATACAATCTTTGGAAGTACAGGTTCTAATCAAATACAGATATTTACAAAAGGCAATAAGAACCAAAAATCGACAAATGACCTTAGTGTATACTTATCTATTAGGAGAATTATTGGATCAAGTGGTAAATCATCATCAATATAGTTTTTTGTGTGATCAAGTATCTACATATTACAAACGAGCTTGTAAGGACCTACTATCTTTTTGAGAAGACAGGAATAGAACAAATCATGAGAACAAGAAAAATAACCCTTAGAAATATCTACAAGATAACAGCTGCTAAATTTCAATCCCTAATTGGTATTTAACTCGTAAAACTTGCAGATTAGTTGGGAGGAATTGTTGAACTATAAAAATTTTACCATATGATCTCCCTAGTATCCAGGATGATCCCAGTACCTCAGATCAACATATCACGATCCTTTTGATTACCTGAAAGTAAAGATCTTCCAAAATACTTCTAGAATATTGATAGTCAATTTTTCTATTAGCAAACTTAGCATAAAGTACTCTAGAATATTCTATAATTCTAGCTCATCACATGTAACTATTATTTTCGAAGGATACTTGAGTTCTGTTCAAAATAATATAGCTTAATAGTCTAGCAAAACTAATAGTATAATTATTACTATTATTTATCTTAGTTTATATTTTCAAATATCATATAACTTAATTATGTATTTAAAGAAGAAAATTCTTCTTCTGAAGACTTCTCAGAATTTATTCAACAATAAAATTATCTTTAACCCAAAATTATTATTCTGCCTCTCCTGTCTAAATTACTAGTAATAAACCTCTTCAATTATTATTGTTCAAATTAAGAACTTTTGCATATCACGTTAGAAGTCTAACTTTGTTTTCCTACACTAGTTCTCTGTCTCTATCTAATTCCCAAGAGATAAATTGAATAGGTTGACAGTAAACACCTTCTTCAATATAATCTTTAATGATATTTACTTTTCAATTTTCAATTTTAACCTATATTATTCTTTTATTCTGAGTAGTTACTTGATTATAGTATATTGTTCTATATATCATTCCTTCCAATACTTCTTTAAGACTTGAAATTTCTAGTAATTGAGCTCTTCTGATGGATTTTCTTGTATTGAGATAAGGAACTATATGTATTTTTTCTATACATATTTCAATTATATATCATTCTTCTATTTTTGTACCTTCTGTACAATCTTGACACTGAGCTAGTTTTGAATCTTTGTTTTAACTAGGCTAATATATTCGAAGTGCTCTATTTTAAACTATTTTTTAATATTATTTAAAATCAATTTTTCTCAAATTATCTGTTGCTACTGAAATTTGCTTCTTGTAATCATCCAGAGTTTCAGTCATTTAAGTATTTATCTTCTAATCTTCTTTCCCCTAATATTAGAGCTTTTCTTTCCAGTCACATGGTTTTAGCATCTTGGAGGTTAAGGAGTTTTTTTTCTTATTCTTCTTTTGGATTCCTTGCAATCTTTTCTATTCTATTCTTCTTTCATATTTTACATTCCAGATCTTTTTCTGAAACTTGTTACAAGTTATACTTTACAGTTTCTTGATTTATCTTCTTGCTTTTTTTTCAATTCTTTTACTATGGCATTTAAGGTCAGCCATCTCAAAGATGAGTTTACTTTTTTTTAACCCTACAAAAAAACTAATATATCCTAACTAGTTACTGAGAACTATTATACTAGTCTGGATATTCACTTATTTATTTCACATATTTCTTCACTATCATCCACTATTAATCTAGTATTCTTTTCTTTTGCTTCTTTTTTTCTTTCTTGTAAGAGTTTTTTAAAATTCATCAAACTCCTTCAAGACCTTTATCATATATCTTCTTCTTCTGTTCCTTGCATACTGGACATTTTAGCAAGTGATTAATTATTTCTTTTTCCTAAAAATCACATGCAATACATTTCATTTGCTTATATAAGTCTGGCCTTTTTATTACCAGTTTATTCAATATTGATAGTTTATCATTCATTAGTTTGATAAGGAAGTTTTTTCTTTGAAAATTTTTGAAAGATATATTTCACATATGGCTATCCATTCTTTCCTATACTAGATCTTATATATGACCTTATTGTTCTTGAATTTAGTAATTCCATTTCTTTTCTGTTCTGTTTTGTAATGTCCATTAATATGCTGTAGTCTTGTTATTCATTTTTTTGATGAATTGTTTTATAGAATAATCTAAAGTTTTGTTCTGCCACTTAATTTCTGTAGAAATTTTATATAAGATAAGATTTTTTTATTCTATTGTTGAGAGTTTGAGAGTATCTTTGACTAGGACATCTGCTTCATCATTATAGGGGTCTTGTGAGTGTGCTTTGATCTTGATTTGCTTCAGATTTTTATCTTTTTTCTTGACCAGCTCTACCATTAATGCCTATAATGACCAAATTTTATTCTTTAGCTAACTTTTATGTGTTCTTTTTGAGTCATCTTTCTCAACTATTTTCCACTTTGAGATACAGACTTGATTATCTATAAAGATTTCAATTGAGCTACCTATTTGGACTATTAGAAGTATTATGACTATTACTATTAGTTCTACACTTGTGAATAAAGGTCAACTGTCTACTCCTGTTTGAAATCTACTTTCTTTTTCTATATTCCTTATTTGAATCTATGCTGCTCCCATCTTCATATTGTCACTGCCATAATTAATTAGTGATCTATCTGAATAGTAGATTAACTTTTGTTTAAATTCTTGATTACACTAGAGTATCTCTATTAGGTGATCTTAATATAATTCATTTTTAAAATTTTCTTTAATGATTATTTTTTCTCAACTTTTTATATTTATATAATCCATCTTGACATTTTGGAAAGTGGACTACTGAAATGATCACTACAGGTTCTACACAAATACTTGATTAATATCTATTGTTTTTCTAATTGCTCTTTCCAAAGATTTTGTGGAACATGGGATTGTTAGCATCTGGGCTCTCCTAGTATTTTTTCATGCATTAAGATATGGTATCATATATATATTTTTCTTATTTCTCTTCATAATACAACTCTGTTTTGGATAAAACCCTTTGGACAACCTGTGCATTTAATTAGCTTTATATCATGTCCATTTTTATTATTCTGATATCTATAGTTTTCAATCTTTGCTTTTTTTTTTAGATTCTTCTTGTAGTAGCCTTTACTATATTAGTTGGTAATTGATATTCTTTTTAATTATATATATTTTTTATCTCTTGTCATGATTAGGGCAAAATGTAAAATATATTGGCTCACATTTTATCCAATATATTTTCCATGATTCTATAAGCTAATTTAGAAGATCTTTAGTGAACATTTTACTTATATTTAAGAACTATTCTGGAATAAGGCCTTTGCCTATTTTTTGAATAAGTTAGAACATGTGTAAATTTCTCATTTTACTTTCTTCATAGTTGATAAAATGATCTATATACATTAACCTATTGTTTTAATGATAATATGACTTTATTATACTTCTCAAGTAAAAGATATTCTCTAATCAAACTATTTTCTTTTTCCTATTCAAAGATATCATGCCATTTCTAACTTTAAAAAGTAATTCCCATATCTTTAACTAACTAATTACTTGAAGTAAAAAGTTATCTTTATCCATAATATGGTCTAGAGAGTTTCAAGTCAGTAGATTGAGTAATTTCTAATATTTGATTTGTACTTGTTTGAGCCTTATGGTTGTTGTGGTTTCTGCTGGTTCAAGATCGTTCAATTTGTTATACAATTCTGTTATCTAACTTTCTTTTTGTAGCATCCAAATGCTCTTTAAATTATGGATCTTTGGATGATGTATTATATAGCTGGAAGTAGATATGAATAATAAACATTTGTGTTTATTGAGTTTTCTATATGCTGCTATTAACATGTTGTATATTTTCCAGGACAATATATTATACTGCATTTTAAATTTTATTCTTGATATTAATATCTTATTTAGAATATAGAGTGTCTACTTATCTGTCACCTTTTTATTTTTGAAAGCTCTAGCAATTACATAAATTTCTTTGAGCATTCTTTTCTTTAGTTCAATTAAAGTCTTTTGATTGCCCATCCAATTTCCTAGGAATCTTGCTTGATCTGTTCTGTCAAGCTCTTTGACTATTTCTTTTTTAATACCTGTCTAAACTTCTTCTGAATAACAGTTAGGATTGTTAATAGTAACTAGAACAGATTTGTTACTATTGATCTGGAAGTCATTGGTCCTATAGAAAACTATTAAAGTCCAGATTCCAGATAATGGATATTTTATATTCTTTATTTGTATCATTTTGAATTTTGTATAGTAAAGAGTCATAGAAGATTTTCCATATTAATAATAAGATGGTTTCTTCTTAATCAATTCCATTACTTGTTTTTATAGAATTAGTAAAATTATCTTCAAATATAACTTTGAATTTTATGTTTTTGAAAAGATTTATCATAATCTTAATAAAATCTTTAGGTGCCTTGATTCTTTCTATTACTTTTACTAGTATATATAGACTAATAGTATCATAAGCTTTGGCTATATCTTGAAACAATATCTACAACTCTTTTTTGTTATCTCTCACATCATCCCAGATATTATTAAGAATTTGAATCAGTTCTATTGTATTTTTTCCTAGTAATTCTACATAGTTGAATCCTTTAAAAATATTATAGATCTTACAAATATTCCCTATTCTATTTATCAGAACTTTGGTAAAACACTTTTTAGTGGCCTTCAGTAATATAATAGATCTTGTATTTAAAAGTTTACATTCCCAAGGCTTTGACTTGGCTATTGAATATATATGACTTTGCCTCTAGGATATAAAAGTAACTTCCAATTTCAAGAAGTTATTAAGCATTTTCATCAGATATTCTTTTCTATTCTGGCTTAATCTCTTTAACATTTCATAACTGACCTGAAATTTGTTTAGGGTCTTGTTATTGGGAAGGATCTTGAGTATTTCACATAGTTCTTCTTGTGAGATTGATTCAAAAAGATTCTTATACCAACTATCTTGAATATAGTTTTTGGGATTGTACACTTCTTTTTAATCTTCTGTCAAGTTGTCAAATTGGCTTCTCTTCTCTTGAAGGCTTCTAAGTGATGTCATCTTATTTCTTTTTCAATTTTATATTTTTTGTTGGTATATATTGTATTTGCTATTATTTTGCTTGATTTTGATTCTATCTAGTATAATCTTACTCCTTTTTTTATTTGTTAAGGAGCTTACCATCCTTCTTTGTTTGTTTTTTAGATTATCACATCTTTGTTCTAATATAGTTTTTATAACATCTCTTGTCTTTTTGGCTTTAAGTCTTTATTAATAAACTTTAGGTCTTCTATTATATCTTGGATATCTTTTTTTAATAATACCCAGGGCATATTAGAGATACTATATTGCACATAATAGTTTTGGATCTAATAATATGGATTGTATATGGTATTATGTTTCTCTATTTCTTTACAGAGATTTTGTAGCTTTTCTATTTCTTTCTAGGTTTTTACTTTCTTAAGAAGTTTCTTTAGTTGCAAGGCCTTTTTATATTTAATAAATTTAGAACTGTATCTATCATTTCTTTCTTTATGTGATAAAGCTTTCTTAGTTTTAAGCTTGTTGAAAGCTGCTTTACACATCTGTGTTTAAAGACTTTCCAAATCTTGTCTATAAGTTTTTTCTTTATCTACTTTGAGTTTTTCTAAAAGAAGAGATTCCAGTTTTGTCTTGAACTTATAGCCCAAGTTTACTCAATAGGCTTGCCCCTGTTCGATAAAGATCCTTTTATATCAATTCTTCTTTTGATTTGTGTTTTTGATTTGATAGTTGGACTTCTTGTAAAGGGGTCTTTATCTTGAAGAGTAATTATTAGCATAATATAATTACTTCCTATGACTTCTTGTATTTCTTGATTATCAAATTGTGCAACAGATATCTTGTTAGGCCTTGTAATATTCAAATATAATAAATTCTACTACTGCTTGTGGCATCTCACCATGTTGGGGTTTTATTTTTGCCTTCTTATACTGCCTAGATATCTATAAAGCTCTATTTATCCAAAAAGTTAGACAATAGAATTTCAGGATATCAAGAAAATCTGAACTTGGCCTTGAAGAATATTTTTCTATCTTCTGATAAATTATAGATAACATTAAAATCACTAATTACTATTATATAAAAGCTTTGTTTTTACTTTCCTTTAATAAGACTAATTGGCTTTTCTTATATCTTTTTGTATTATTGTTTATTTGAAGAAATGTAAATCTGTATGATATATACTTTTTTCTTTTTCATGAGAAAGTTAACTGCTATTGTATAATCTTTCTCCTCTTCTATCAATGCTATTTTTTTTTCAAATCTTTCTTGATTAGAAGATTGATCTCTGCTTCAAATCATATGTCTCTATTGGTGCTATAGAAATGCTTGTAGGTTTTTTGATTACCAAAAGCCTATTTTGTATTGATTTGGGTTAACTTGGTTTTACATATTCCCATTATACCTATTCCTTGTTCCTATATCTCTTCAATAAGACTTTGTTAATTTGTTTATCTGTTACACATTTAATATTATATATATCTATTTTTAACACTCTTTTCTAAATATCTTCTTCTATCCCTTTTGTATTCTTTATTTGCTCATCTTTATTTTAGCTTCTCAAAAAAGTAATATACTTATTCTATAAAAATATATCTATGTTTAAGTCATTACCTTGTCCTACAGCTTCATCTGAATCCATAGTTCATACTTTGCCCTTATTATAAGTCTTTATTGAGAGAAAACTAGGTTCTTTCTTTCCATATCTATTTTGATAAACTAGTATGATATTTTAGAAGTGGTCTATCCATCCTGGTCCTCTTTTCCTTTATTGAATAAATCTTGATTTGTCTTCAAGCTTAGCAATTCTTCTATTTAGCTTTTTCAGATTTGTTAATATAAGCTTAAGTAGATCTTGCTTATCCCCAAGCTCTGGTTTATTATATTGTCTTCTATTTTGGTTTTTTAATGAACTTTTAAAATTTTCCAATGGTTCCCTATTGCTTTCTGTTGCTAAGTAGTCTAGGGTTCTATGGTGTCTTTGTTTTGTGTTACTATTCTGACCTTGATACCTTTTTTTTTTTATTAGTTGATCACTTATATTCAATAATTGTAGTATAGCTTATTGATTCACTATCTAATGGTAAATCTGATATGGGTTCAGTATCTATTTTTATTATTCTATGCCTTAGTCTTTCTCTTAATCTTTCAACTCTAGATTTAGGACTCATTATAGTTTCTCCTATTGTGGCTTTTATACTTTAGGATAGTCTTAATTCCTGCAAGAAAATATATTACTTGTAAGCTCTTGTTAATACTTCTTTTGTTGCAAAGCATACTACTGTAAAGTTTTGCTTTTTCAATATATAAGGGTTTTTTGATATAAAATAGGCTTTAGCTTCTGTACCATTAAGTGCCTTGGCTATCAAACTTGAGAATATTTTATTTATACCTAAAAGCCTGGCTAAGTGTTGTTTTGTTCAATCAAAAGCTCATTTATTTCTTTATCAATAAGTTCTTCTTTAGTAAAGATTGTTCTTGTCATTTCTATTTCAAGTGGCATTATCCATATTTCTTTAGGATTGGTTTTGAAATATTTATATTACTTGAAATAGATCTTTACTGGTCTTGCTTTTTACCTTATAGATATCAATGTTTTTAACATCCCATATCTTTTTAGATATTCTTTTATGTAACTTCTGGAAAGTTTACAATTCACATTTACTAGATTTATGTATTATATGTCTTTGCTTTCTTCTGAATTGTGAATTCAGAATATCTTTTTCTCCATCTTATATATAGCTGATTGATCCATGTATTCTTCTTTTCCTGATTTTAGTCATTAAAGACTAAAGCTTCTTTTTTTTTATTTATTTCTTCTAAACATTTAAAGAGGTTTTGTTTGTCTTGAGATAGTTTTAAGACATTGTATAAATAGGCTCTAGTTTCTTTTTCTGAACTTTCTGGAATATTTATTGTCATGGCTCCTAATCTATATACTTCTTTTTTACTTATGTAGTATGGATTTCGAGTCAAATTTGTAGCTTTATTTCTTATACTATAGGAACTATATTTTCTTATATTTTGACCTTTGATCTTTTCTTATAGTATTTTAAATTTTATTTCCTTTTCTATCTCTTTTTTTTCTTGAACATTAAATATTGTGATCTTATTGTCTACTGTTAAATCATTTTCTACCTGGCTGACAATCTCCATGGAGAGAGTTTCTATGTCTTTTGATACATTTTTTTTTCTAATTATTTCAAGAAGTTTATTTTCAATATATAGCTAAATCAGATCCTTTTTCAAGCTGCCAAAGGTAGGTTATATGTTGTATTAAGATTCATTCTTTATAAAACATTATCTTGTCTACTCCTAGAATACTTGCAATAATACTATCAAGTATCATACAGGTTTTTGGGACTGGTACTTCTTCTTCCACTTGAATAGAGGCTTGCTCCTGTTTGGCTATTTGTTGTATAGCCCATAGCTCATTATATTAGTCATACTTTCTTGCAAGTCAAATCAAAGTATTAATAATATCTTTTTTACTTTTATCTATTATATATAAAATCTTCTCTGTTTTATTTATTGTGCATATAAAGAATAGCTAATAGAAGATAAATCACTTAGTAATACTAAAGTCATATGATGTGAAAAAATCTTTTACATGTTTTGCTTCTTGTTTTAATAATTCCCTATTTTGATTTGTGTTTTAATTCTATTTTGATCAGACATATATTGTTTATCTCTTCTTTATCTTGTGTTGTTTACTTGTTTACACTAGTGTTTAAATATTGCATTATGGATCTTTACTATTCTATTTATATCAATCACATTCTGTAATGATGTTGTGATTGAAGATCTTGCCAAATTTATTTACTCTTATTGTGCTATTGTGATAGATCTTTATTGCACTTGTTTTAGCAACAGGTCTATATATATATATATGTTCAAATTATTTTGGCTAGGTGTTTTGATATTTGTAGAGTGAAATATATATGTTGGGTTATTTAGACTTTGAGAAGCTTTGATATCCTTCTGGATCTTGAGAAATTTGAAGTTTACTTGATTTATCAAGCAAACTTATTTTCTTTATAATTCCTTGTGATGTTAAGAAAGGTGTCAACCTATATTGACTTGGCTGCAAATACCGTGAAGTTGATATTGGCTCCCCTTTTCTGACTATAAATCAGTTTATGTTGATTTCTTTCATTCTTCTTAGAAAAAGAGAAAAAGCCAAAGTTGCTATTATATATATATATATATTTTAGCAATCTACTGATCTAGGGTTATGTACAAAATGTTGTTTTGTGTTAAAATAACTGTTGTATATTGGTATTGCAAGAATATATGTCTTAAATCATAGATGTTTCTCTTTCTTTGAATGAATTGTCTAAAAAGAAAAGTTCTAAGGATCTGAAGGATTTGTAAAAAGAGTTTTTTTTTTTGAATTTAGCTTATATTATTTTATAATCTATTTGCTAAAATAAATTAATCAAAAGAAAAAGAGTGGATAAATAGTAATCGCAATAATAATAAATATAATAAAGACAATATAGATATTTTTTTTTTATTAAGTGCAAGCAGGCCTACTTTATTAATTTTAATGCAATATATATTACTTAAAATAATAAACAATTTTTACTATCTCTTTTTTTTTTATGTATACTCTACATTGATCTATTAAAAAGCTATTCGATTCTAAGAATCCCTTATGGCTTGTTGCTCCCATTTGGAACCAATGTGCCTAGGCTCCATTGACACTGTTATAGAAGATGTAAAATATATTATGTTTTCTTTTGAGGATATTGCTATATTTAACCTGTCAATTGGTTAAGCTCTGCTTGATGCAATATGTTCTTGGTTATTTTTATAGCTTTTCTTTTCTTTCTTCTTTATGAAGATCTTATTGATTTTTGTATTTCTTTCCCATTGTGTCATTCTTCTATATTTGTCGATCCATCTGTTGAATTGTTAGGAATTTGTATAGCTTGTGATGCTTTTTAGTATATCGATAAGCTGGTTCTGACTGATGCTTTCAATAATAAGATTGTTTAAAGCTTTGCTGATACCTCCCCTGAGTGCAAGGATTTTCAGATCTTTTGTACTGAGCTTGACTTTTGAGTATGAAATTGGAAGGGATTTCTCATTTTTCCTGTATTGTAGTTCTCTATATATGTTTTTATTGATTTTTTCATATATGTTAATTCTGTGCTGTGGACAGATAAATGGGTAATCATTTTTTTCTATATCTTTGCAGCTGTGACATTTAGCTGTTTTGTATATGTTTGGATAGCACTTTTGCTGTTTGTCCATTGTTGACAGCTCTCTGTTCCATAGCTTGATTGAGAAGGTACATTGTTGGTGGTTCTAGCTATCTGTTTTTGGATCTGTAAGTGTTAAATATGAGACTGGCTCTTCAATCTATTTCCTTCTGAATTTGTTGATCTAGATTAACATTTCTATTGAAATTGTTCCAGTCCATTGTAAGTCGTGCTTGGTGAATTTACTTAATAGCCCTTTTAATGGGTTGGATGATTTCAACATTATTGTTAAAATAGGGTTGTAGATAGTTTTCTTCTAGGCATGTGTTGAGAATAGTGTTTGTACTTTTGATGTTGTCATTTGTTGTTACCTTGTGTACCAATGTGCCTGCCCTTTTGTGGAGAGGGTTATCATCTTTCTTTGATATTTTGTTTCAGATGATCTTTTGTAGAAGGTTGTTGGTTATGTGCCAGAGGTTAAGTAACATGCGTGTTTCTTGACTTTTGGTTACTTTTGATAGGTAACTATCTTGCTGTAGTCTTGAATGAGTGTTTGTGACTCCATATATATAGTCAATAATTTTTTTTTTCCAGCTGTTATGCATGCAATTATGACTGCTAATATAACTGATCTGTAAGCTGATCCTTGACCAGTGAATATTGTCATGAGCTCCAGTTGTTCTCCATTGTTGAGGAGAAATAAGACTCATATTTCCATTGTATCTTCTTTCTTATGTTTGTGGCTTCCATCTGTATGTATAGAAATCTGTTGTTCTATTTCAAGTTTCTTTGATATAGACATAATACATCTATATAATTTGTCTTGGCCTCTTATAATACTTTTGAGGAACTTTATGTTTGAGGTTTCTTGAGTTATTATTAGTGTATCTAGTGTAGAATTAGGTTGTTGCCACCATTTGTTCCAACTTTGAGGGGATATTTGTAGTCTGTTTTTAGGTGAGCCATGGGTTTAATAGTTGGATTTGATGGTTTTGATAATAGGAACTGTGAATAGGGATGTTGTTGATGTCTCGATATAGCAGTTGGGCCCTCTTTAATCTATATGAGTGATGAGGTGACAACCTTTGCATGATTCAACTGGTGATTGGTTTGTAACCTTGAAATGCCTTAGTTTGGTTTTATTCCTGTTGTGACTAACTCTTTGCTAGTTATTATCTGTCCCTTTTTTTTTTAAGGAGAGCCATTCTTTATGTTCTGGTTTCTGTGTTTTGAGCTTGATCTGTGCTAATGGATTAGGTCCTGATGTTAGTGTGCCTTGAATTAACATTTCATTGACTTTGGTGCATAGGTTTCAATATCAGCCCGGTTTTTTCATTTTGTTTGTCTTGGTATTATAGCAACTGACTTGGTACCGTTGAATTGTTTTGGTTTGAAATGTATCTAGGATTTGTTGTATCCAATATATTCTATGTTTCTTGAGGTGTTGTTGGTGCAGGTTTATCCAGTCAGCTTCCATGAGGTATTCTATGTGCTTGCCTAAGTAAATCTGTTGATTTGTTCAGGTCATTTTAAACTGTATGTTTCTTTCTTGTAGGAGTTTTAAGCCATCTTGAATGAAGTTGTGTTTGGCTTTATATATCTTTGGGCATTTCTCTGTGATGCTGGTTTGTTGCCATGTATCATATTATAGTTTTTGGATTTTGAGCCTGATTATGGCTCCGGCACTGTTTTTTGTTTTATATAGTAACTGGAAGTTATTTGCAAATTTTTGTTGTTGTCTAGTATCCAACTCCATAATGCTATATGATGTGGCAAGATATAATATTGAGTTGGACATGTAGTTGCTAGTTTGACTCTTCTTCTGAAGTTTGTTTTGATTTTGGTATCTATTTTAGCTATTTTCTCCTTTGAGAATATGAAGTCATGAAGTAGGTATTCGATCTGAAGAAATATTATGTGGTTTATCATATGTCTATATATTTTATCTGTGAGATTTTTACTTCTCAAGATCCAGCACATATTGTTGATTTTTTTCTTTATGAGTTGACATTGGTAGCCTTTTCCTCCTTTTTCTTTATGCCAGGTTCTCAGGACTCAGATGGCATTGTTGTTGGGTACAGATTGAATAAAATGGTTTTGAAATACTATGGGTTCCTTTTGGTCATTAATAATGAGTAGCTCAGATTTCGAAGGGTTCACTATGATGTCATTTAGTTGGTAAAAGGAGCTGCTGATTCTGGTTATGAGTTCTATTTCCTCTTTTTTTTGTGTGATAAAAGTTGTGTTATCCATGTATACTGTGATGGCAATGTTGATTTTCTTAGCCTGTGATATTGGATCCATCATGTTCTTAGGAGAGTGAAGTATGTACCCTTTCATTTTGCTGATCTTGCTGATAAGGGGGTCATAGTAGATTCTCTAGAGGATGGGTGATATTGTATCATCCTGGTCAATGCCCTCTTGTACCTTGTATAGCTCTGTGTTTCTGAAATATGTAATAACAGTGTTTTGTATATCTGTGAAACAAATTCCTACGATATTTCTTATTTTTGTTGATATCTTGATCCTTTCGAGGGCCAGCATGAGACTTTGTATGTTAACTGTGTCATATGCTTTGCCCATGTCTTGGAAGAGCATATGATAGGGCTTTTTTTGTTCCCATGCATCTTCTAGAATATTGTTAATAATAGTAATAGGTTCTTTGGTACTATGTCCGGGTAAAGCTGCCCAGTTGTGCTCTGACAGTATGACAGGGTCTATACATACATTTGATATTCTGTTTGTTATGATCTTGGTGAAGATTTTTTTGGCAGTTTTCAGGAGAGTTATTGGTCGGATTATGTTGATGTCATACTACCAGTTCTTTGGTTTTGGAATTGGATATATGGTTCCTCTTTTTCATTCGGTGGGGATGTTCTATGTATCCAGTATCTTGTTAAAGAATTTTGTGAGGGTGGTGATTATATGTGGTCCCAGTTTTTTAAAGACAATGTATGGGATGTTAGAAGGTCCTGCTGCTGATTTGTTGCTGGTGTTTAATATGGTGTATTTGATTTCCTCTGTAGTAATAACCTGTATTGTGCTGGTATATCATTCTTCATCTATGTTGAGGATAGGTTTGTATTCGTGCTTCCAGATCATACCTTCATGATTGATTATGTTTCTACTTATAGTCCATTGTTCAAAATGGTCTTTGATGGTCTGTTTGATTTCAATAGATTTAAAAACTATAACTCTTTTATTGTCATTTTCCTTTTTGATAGTTTTCTAATTATGATGCTATGTTTTAGGTTGTTTAGAATAGCTCTAATCATTCATTTTTTATTCGTGCTTAGCCATTTTTCTCTAGTGGCTTTGAGGATTCATGTATCTTGTTGAATCTGTGTCTGAATGTTAACTTTAAAGCCCTTTTTTATTATGTAAATCTGTTCTTCAATAAGTTTGATGTAACTATTTGGGTTTGTGTTAATGGTTAGAGTTGAAATAGATGGTGTTTGTGATATTGCTTAATATAAGTTTTGTGCTTCTATGTGATTCCAGTTGCTTGGATTTGTTTTCAGTCTGGTTGCTTCTTTCTTGAGTTTTAGGAGTTGAATATGAATGATTGATCTTGGTTTTGGGATTGTTCTGAATTGTTGGTGTTGTTTTTCTTTGATCTTCTGATGTGTTTGTTCACATGAAAGAGGATTGCTTCCCTTAGCGATTTCCAGTTGTCATCTGTGGAGAGTTCCTTGTCATTGATCTTATCCTTCCAAGAATTTGCGAAAGTTTCCATGTTTTCTTTGAAGTAATTCCATGCTTTTGGATTCATGTTAGACCAGTCATATCTCATATTCTTGTTTGATCTCTTTAGACACGTATGCAACATTTCAATCTGCCATGTCTCTAGAATGCTAGTTTGTACTTTGTGATTAGTGGAAATGATATACCTCCAGCTTTGGTATATATGTGCATCTATGGAGATCCATGTGAATCTAGAGTTTATCCATATACCATTAATTCTACTATATGTGTGTTGCAATACCCATATATAGTTTCTTGTTGTCGGGTTATGATATCTAAATGTATCAATGAAACCAAGCTCCTCAAGAGAATTGAAGAAGCTGTTATCCATTTTTTTATGGATTTTCTGATTGGCATTGAGTTTGTCTAATTATAGGTTGGGATATGTATTGAAGTCCCCAGCAATAATTGTGTGCCAGTTGTTTCTGTTGTATTGTTTGACAAGGTGAATTATTTGTTTTTGAATGTTATCTCTTTCTTTTTCAGGTCTAGCAACTGAGTAGATACCTATGATTCTGCAGAATCTTTTCTTTGGGAAGGCAAGATCGATGCAGAGGATGCGACCTTCCAATATCTATTTGCTGATAATATAATCAGCTAAATTTTGTTTTAAAGCTATTCCTACTCTTGAGTTCATCGGGTTGCTGCATGTCCACCATATGGTGTAGCTTTCTGTTTTTCAGTTGTGTGATTTACCAAGTCCATTTGTTTCTGTGGATATTATGATATCCCATTGGTTTTGTTTTCACATTTCTATCCATGTTTCTCTCTTGTCAGGTTCGTTGAGGCCTCGATAGTTGAGTGTAGTGATGGTCTAATAGGATTTGTATCTATTCATTAAGTTTTTGTCTTTTTTGTTGTTATTATCTATATATGTTTGATTTTGGTTATTATTTTGGTGAAGAAGTTGTTTGTGAAGGTTGGTCAGTTGTTCATTAATGTGGTGGTTAACTAGGAGATTAAGTTGTTTTTTGGGGAAGGAGATAGTAGTTGAAAGAGCATTTGAAATATATCTCAATGCCTTAAGAGGCAATTGGTCCCTGTTTGTTATGTCTGTCATCAGAGTTCAGGGTTATTGGGGATTGTCTGTTGTCCTTGGTTAAATGTGATATTGTTGTTGTACTGTATACCTAGATTTTGCATGACAAGTTGAAACTCTTGGCACATCTGATATATGTTGTTTTGGATAGATTGTTGTTGGCTACGTACTTGTTCAATTAGAGTAGCAGATTGTGTTTGAGTTTCTGGAGTAGAGAGCCTTTCATTTTGTCTGTCCTGATCGGTGTCTTCCATTTGATATTCATTAAAACTTGATTCGTAGTTAGTATCAGGTGGAAGGTTGTCGAGTTGTGATTTCAGAGTTTCAATGCAATCATTGATATCTGCGAGCTGATCTTCAATATTGTCAATTTTCTTTAGGATTCTTTGTAGAATGATATAAATATTGTCCTCGTTGGATTTGTCTATACTATTAGAACCTTCAGACTTTGTGATTTGCTTGGTTATCTTTGCGTATGATAGTCTTTGAGATTGTTTTCCTTGTGTTGAGGTTTTGTAATTGTTTGCAAGTGATAGGGCTACTATATTGCCAGTTTTAGCTGATCAAAATTTTTTGTATAACTTGCTGAATTTATTGGCAATAGTTCTGTTCTGCTCAGCTTTTTCTTTTTGTTGTTGACAAATGTGACAGTTTATTACTAGGTGTTCTGCTGATTGGCATATTGCACATGTTTTGACTTACATGACAATCCATTTAAATTCGATGTCTTGAAAGGTTGGGTTTGAGTTGATGACTGTACCAAGGTTCGTCTCTTTGAAGAAGGAGATTATAGCATAGCATCTTCTTCTATAATTGTTGTTACGTGATATGTAACAAGATTTGTCCTTAACTGTTGTGATCAATTCTCTGAGGTCATATGTTGTAGTGCCTGGTAGAAGGTTGCACAGTCTTAGCGCATAACTCTGATGATCTTTCATTTGCTTGGATATTCATTCTGCGTCAAAAACTCTTACTGACTCAGCTCCAATGTATGTGGATCAGTTTGTAAAAGCTTGTTGTTTGACCTGGAATGAGATGAATTGTACTGTTGCTGTCTGTCACATTGCATTTGTTTTTAATATGATTTCCTGAATATTGCCTAATTTGGTGAAGTGATTATGGATGTCTTAAGTTCTAATTTGAAGTGGGATGTTCTATACTACAATTCCATTGGTGTGATAGTTGTTTGTCGATTGAGCCCTTATAGTTAGCTTCTTTTCTGGGATGATGCCAATGGTCCAATTGCATGCTTCTACTGCAGATGTTTCATTACTCCAGAGCATGTGAACTTCCTTACTATCCTTTCTTTGGATTATTCTTGTACTGATTAAGCCTTCCAAGTCTTTTAGTTTGGTCTTGGCTAAGATTATTTTTTCTTGCTAATTGCTTCTGGGTAGGTCAGATAGTTTGATGGTAGTCAGCCATCTTCTGTTGCTGCTAAGGTCTCCAAGGAGAAATAATCTATATGAGAGAGCTGGAGGAGAAGTCAATCTTTGTCTTTTGTTTGTATATATCTGCCAGCCCTGGCCGGGTTGTTTCTGTAGATGTGCGGAAGTGTTTTCCCTGTTGTTTGTTCTTTGGTCTATTTTCACCATGACTATTTCATCCTAGTTTTCAGGTTGCAGTGTAGTTTTGGCAGGTAGAGCATGATTATTTTCTTGTGATTCATAAGGATTGATGATTGCTTCCTCTGTATTGTTGTTGGTTTGCGGATTCGGGGCACGACCAAGGGTTCTGTTTCCATGATAGGTTATTCGTCTACTTCAGTGTAGGCATTGGTTGGAGGTTCTTCGGTCTTTCTTGTCGCCATGGGGCATGGTTGCAGTTTTGATATTGTCTTCGGAATTTGGGTGGCCTTCCTGTTGTTTTTGTTGAGGAAGTTCTCATTGTAATAATTTCTTGTGAAGCTTGTCTTGCTCCGAAGACTTCACGCAGAGTGCATTTCTAGCTTTCTAGACTCTCGTTTGTATGTGCAGGTTTTTTCGAGTTAAGACTTCTTACTGCGCCAAATAATTAGTGGGATATAGATATATTCAATTTAACATAACCCGAGTTTGATTTATATTACTTTGTTAATTCTATTTATTAAAATAGACAAATTGAGAAAAGAGAAAATATAGGCAGATAGCCATAATAATGATGGTAAATATAGTAAGAATAATATAAGTATATTCAATTTAATAAAATCTGAATTCAGCTTATATTACCTTATTATTTCTTATCAATTTTATTTATGAAAATCTAAAAAAGAAAAGAAATAGATGGATAATAATAATAATAATAGCAAAGATAGTAATGATAAAATTAAAATATCTCAAAAAAAAATTTAATATATATATGTTTTATTTAATATAATCTAATTTTGAATTATTTTATTTTATTAATTTATTATTGAATTGGGTAATCTGAAAGAAAAAAAAAGAGAAGATTACAACTACAAGAATAATGAGAATAAATATAATTATAGTTTTGTTAATTTTATTTATTTTTAATAATACTAAAATAAATTCTATCTTTAGGAATTAAGATTCAATCGAAAACATCAGCTCCATTTACATTATTTGCTACTACCTCACATTTATAGAAGTTTATTGATAAAATAGAGAACTATGTATTAAAGAAAACAAGATATGAATATCTCAATTAAATCAAGAGTTATTGAAATATGAATTGGAATTAGTAAAAAAAGCACCTTTTTATAATCAAAATTCTAGAATTTGAAAATTCAATTATATTAAAAATTTAATTAAAAATTTAAAGAGAATTACAAATATCTATAAGAAATCAGGTATTACAAAATTCAATATTGCTAAAATAAAAGGTATCCTATTAAATCTAAATCTTTCTCGAGGTAATAATATCACAAATAATATAGAAGAATTTTCATTTTCAAGTGTTTCAAGTTTAGATCTCAATAATCAAATAATTTTCTTGAGACATATATCAAATATTTCTTAAGATCTTAAAGTAAAAAAATTTCAAGAACAATCAATTTGAAGGAATCTGAATTTATAAAAAGATAGATATCAATATTTTTCACTTTAATAAATATATGCTTCAAATCAATTCAAAATATTAATATTTTAATTATTATTCTGAAGTTTTATAAAGAATATTATTAAGATTTCTTTGCAAATTTAAATAAACATACAGTTATCTAAAAGAATGGCTTTTTAAATATGTTATTGGAGAAAAAGATACAAAAATGATTTCTCAGATTTGAGTCATTCTTATAAATAAAAGTTTATTTCAGAACCTCTTGAATGTTGAAGATAAGAATTAAATAAATTTGGAGTTTAATATATCAAAAGTAGAAAAAGAAAGAGAGAGAAATTCAATAGTTTGGATTTAAATATTGATATTTTGGGTTTTTCAAGAAGCATTTATATATAAAAGTTGTATATATTTATTGCAACTTATTTTTATTTAATAGATTTATTGAAGACTTTTAATAATAATTAAGTTTTATTGGATATTGTTAATAGTATAACAATAATATATTAGAAAATTTTCAAATAATGATAAGATATTTTTATTAAAAAAATTAAAAGCTCTTAATTTTTTTTTAATTTTATTTTTGTAATTTTTTTTGCAACTGTATTATAAGTTCAGCTTGTTATTTTTTAACAGTAAAAAATAAATTTGATAATATATAATATATAAAAAAATTGAATTTGATGATACATAAAATTATTTTATAACTTTATTATAGATCAAATATTAATAACAATAGAATAAAAATATATTTAGAATAAATCATATTACAAATAATAAAAAAAACTCTTTCTGCTGATCTTTCTTTTTCTTAAAAATTTTCTTTTTTGATAAATTTTTTGAAAAAAGTAAACCTGGTCAAATACACAAGGAAAAATAATATATCTTTCAAACCAAACTATCAAGTTTTTGCAATACACATACAACAAGTCTTTTAGAAATATCAAGGAAAGAGGTATACACTGTTTTACCAATTTTTTTTTACTTCTTTTTTTTAAATTTTTAGGAGAAAAAAAAGAGACCTGTAAATTGATTCACAGTCAAAAAAAGGAAACCAATATCAACTTAATATAGCCTACAACCAGGCCAGTACAGGTTAACAACTTTCTTGATACTATAAGAAACCCAAAAAGCAACTAAATTTACTCGATAAATCAAGTTACTTCAATCACTCAAAGGCCCAGAAAGATATCAAAGCTTCCCAAGAACAAGACAGTCTAAACATATATATATACACAAACAACATATCTATTCTCTATCTTATTATGCAAATACAATCATATAAATGTGGACAAGCAAAACAAGTATAAATGTAAAAGTGACAAACAAAACATATACATATACATATATCTTGTGATCCAAACAAGTTAATCAACATTTTATACAAACATGATAATAACTTGCAAAATTTGAATAGGATCTTTAATATTAACAAATAAATATATCAAAACAACACAACAAGATTTTTCTATATTATCTAATTAAAAACATAAACAATAACAATCTTAGAAAGGTTTATCCATGATCCAAAAATAGAATAACTGATAAATATAAACAAGTAATTATATAACTTATCAATAAATCTAAACTAGTAGCAAATATGAATAAAGCACAAAGTATATTATATATAGTCAGTAAAAAAGAAGAAAATATAGCAAACATATTAATCAATTTCTCAATAGCACATGATGAACACTTTACTTTATGGGCTTCATAACAACTACTAAAACAAAGAAATAATAAACCCAGTAGATCAGTAGCCTCATCACCAGAAACATATACTATCCTAGATAGTATTATAGCTAAAATATTAGGAGCAGATATAACAACCTTTCACAAGAAATGAATCCTAACTTAACATATTATATATCTTTAGCAATAAGACAAAGGGATTAAAAAAGATCTCTTACAATCTTACATTGAAAATAAGCTCATGAAAATTATCAAAAATTCTGAAAGTTAACATAAATCAGAGTAATAATCAATGGAGATTGTTGAACAAATAAATAATGAATCAACAATAGATAATGAAATAACAATAATATATACACAGGAGATCGAAGAACTGGAATCAAAAAACTTCAAGAAACAGTAAAAAGACAATACATTAGTAAACATAGCTCTTATTCTACTAGAAATAGAGACACAGCACCATTAACAAATCCTTACTTTATAAAAAAGAAAGGAACTTATAGATTAGATACAATAACAGTCAATATTTCAGAAGAAATAGAAAACAAAACCAAGATACAGTATATCTAAACAATACTCTTAAACTTCCACAAGAAAAAAAAAACCTGTTACAAAAAGAGTTTATCAATGGAAATAAGTGATTGATTTTTTAGATACAAGAAAAAGAAGATGTTATAAGATGCATTGAAGAAGTTAATTAAAAAAAAGACAACTTTACTATTCAAAATATAACATTATTGATTACTTATAAGAAACAAAAGACAGAAAGAAACCTAGATAGGAAAGTATTTCAAAAATCCAAAACAAAAGAAGACATTACTATTTGGTATATATGTTTAATAGACATGAAATAGAAAAACAATAAGAATCTTATAAAAGAAAAACTAAAGAAAAGGATAAGATAAATAAAAAGGTGATCAGATTAGGTACACACAATATTAAAGGAATTATGATAAAACAAAGCAACAAAATCTAGTTGAAGAAATACTAGAACAAGAAATAAGCATACTGAGGTTTTGTGAAACAAAATTGTCAAAAGCTAATACACAATGGGCTTTCAATAATCAAAAAAACTATAAATACTTTTATAGTATCAACAAAGACACTCTATTTGGAACAGGAGTTAATCTCTTAATCAGAAGAGATCTGAAAAAAAAGATTGCATCAGTAGATAAAGAAGAAGGATATATTATTGTTATCAACATGCTTATGAAAAGAAAAAAGATCTATATTATACAAATCTATATTTCTTCAGATAAACCAAGATACAAAATGATATAAAATAAGATAACTAGCCTTATTAAAAATAAACACAGACAATGCTTCTACATGATAGTAATAAAAGATTTTAATGCAGCCTACAACCTATCAGAAGATAGAAAGTCCTCTTCAAAAGCAAGCATCAGATCATTATGGTGACCTGCAATCTAATTATTCAACTTTCTTGATGAATGGAACTTTATAGATATACAAACCACATAGAAAGGTAAAGAAAAAACTTCAATAAAAAGAAACCTAACAAGTAGTAGTATAATACTGTAGATCATATTTGGATCTCTTATAGTCTAAAAAGTTATCTACTACTCTGATTTGATAATCAAGATATGGAAGATATTATAGACAGTGTCCATATCATACACCTAATAACTTTACATGATAAAAACCTTTTCACAAGAAGCAAAATTACAAAACCTCTTACGAGTATATAAAGAAGAATTAATATAAAGGATACATCTCTATTACAATGGCAAGCATTTAGTGAAAATATAGACCATAAATTTAAACATCACTAGAACTGTTGCTACAAAAAGAACCCAATTTAGATGAAAGGAAGGATCAAACAAACAAACTGTAAAATATCTTTGAAAAATTATTATGTAAAGTAGTCTTTAACAAGTTAGCAATTAAAAAAATATCTCAAGCAGAAGAAAAACAACATAAACACAATACTAAATTCATCAGTTCCAAAAAGTTCTATAACTAAAAAAACTTTATAATAAAGCAGAGACATCAAAAGAATTAGATAAGCTATAGCTCTCAACTTAGCTATAAAAAACATAATAATAATTACAATCCAAATCAACTGACCAAGATCTATTGTATTCAATATAGCATCTATAATATGCCATAGAAATCTTTGAAAAAAAATATTCAAGACACTATAGAAGGTCTTAAATTTATATGTCAAAGATTGGAAGCGAAAAAAATAAGAGATAGTATTAAAACTGCTTTGGAACAGAGATGTGATAACTTGAGAAACAATCAAAGATGAATAGTCAACTCTCTAATCAACTGAACTAGAAGTAAAATAATACTAGATAGGATTAAGATCAAGCTAGGAGATAATGAATATATTACAACTCAAAAAGATGAAATTGAAAAGAAAATAAGATAATATCATTGTGAAACCTTCAGAAAAAAAAAAGCTAGCTATAACAGTTTACCATAAGATTGAAAAGAAGAGTATAAACTAAAAGAATATGTCCAAATATTTTGATACAATAAACTACTTGAGCCAATTTTACAAGAAGAATTAGGTGAAACATTGAGAGCATTTTCCAACAATAAAGCTCCAGAAAAATCTTAAATTAGTTATGAAATATTAAAAAGATTAAGCCAAGAAGGAAAAAAATTCTTGAGAAAAATGCTAAATAACTTCTTAAAATAGGAAGTCATTAAAGATGGGTGCCTAAAGAAGGAGACAAGGACAAAAATCAAATGTCCTTCACTAGAAAACATTAAAATTTTTAAATTAATAACTATAAAAAAACTACTTAAAATTGTTTTTCATTATTCAAATCATTGATTTATAATATTTCTTGACTTTTGTCTTTATTAAAGTAAAGAGTTATAAATTTTGTTTCTTAGAAAGGAATATAAGTGATCTGCAAAATTTTATATACTAAATATTTTAGGGACCCATTATTAGAAGTCATTCCAAAATACTGGAAACTGAATCACATATATCCAATAGTAAAACTCAAACTATGGGACTGTAAACTCTTAAACATTAGACCTATTGTTCTATTAGAAGTTACAAGAAAATGTTTCACCAAAATTCTCATCAACAAAATGAGAAATATTTATAAAAACAATAATATTCTTAGAGGACCAAACTATGCAGGATTGCCAAGAGAAAGTATAGTAGAATCAATTCAAATTCTCAACAATATCTGTGAAGATGCCTAAGAAAACAAAAAGGAACTATAGATACTTTTCTAAGATACTGCAAAAGTATATGATACAATTAGTCTAGATATGTTGGTAAAAGCAATGGAAAGAATCAAAGCTCCAAAAGATTTCATAAAGATTATACTGAACCTTTTTCAAAATAGAGAATTTTAAGTCATATTTGAAAATGATCTCATAGAATCAATAATAGTTGAAGATGGAATTGATCAAGGGGAAACCATCTCACCTCTGCTATAAAAATTTTCTATAACTCCCTTTTATATAAAATCCAAAATAATATATAAAAAGGATACAAAATATCAATTACATAGAACCCTAATCATAAAAAATAGATTATAAGAAGGTTAGAATCAAGGCATATAGCTATAGCCTTCGTAGATAATATAACATGAATAGCAAGATCTAAGGGAAACATAGAAAAGATTATAAAAACTGCAAGAAGCTTTTACATAGTCAATGATACTCAAATAAATGGCAACTAATCAATTTTAGTCACTATTAACAATCCTAATTGTTATCCAAAAGAGATAAAGACAGGTACCGAAAAAGAAGTGATTAAAGAGTTTAATAGAACAGAACAGGCTAGATTCTTAGGAATCTGGATAAATAATCAAAAAACTGTAATTGAGCTTAAAGAATAAGTACTTAAGGAAGTCAACAGCCCTTAAACATAAAAAAGTGATAGACAAACAAGCCCTTTACATTCTAAATAGAGTTTTAATATCTAGGATAGAATTTAGAATGCAATATAGCATATTGTCCTAGAAAATATACATCTTAACAATAGTATATAGAAAACTTTTCAAGAATGTGTAGTTTATGCAGATCAATGCTCAATAGTGTAATCTACCATTAAAGATTCATAACTTGAAAAGTATTTGGATGTTACAAAGAGAAAGCCAAGTAACAGGACTTTGCAACAAACTAAATAATTCCAGATCAGCAGAAATTACAACAATTATTGAACTTAAACAAGCACAGATAAAAAATTGGGAACCATTCAATTTATTAATATGCAAATCCTTAAGTTATTTAATAGACAAAAGAAACTTTCCACTCCAGGTAATCAAAATTCCTAAAGATATGGGAATAATATTTCATAGTTAGAAATAGCAAGATATCTTTGAATGGAAAAAGGAAAACTTTTGGATTGAAGAATATCTTGTATTAGAAGAATACAAAAAAGTTATACCATCACTTAGAAACAATCAGCTGATATACTTGAATTAGCCTAATTGATCAGGAAATTACAAAAATAAGAGACTGTTAAATGCTTCAGCTTTTACAAGATACAAGCAAAGAACCCTTACCAGAATGGTTTCAAATTATAGCCAAAAATCTTTCAAGAGAACAACTAAAGCAGCTTATAAGATCTGGAAAAGAAAATTAAATGAAATGGAAACCAGAATACTCAAAAATAGATCTTAATTGAAACAAGTGAAAAAAATTGTGGATAGTGATAGGAAATAAAAGAAATCAAGTAATTTAAGGGAAATTAAAACAAGAAAAAAAGAAAAATGTCGCAATAGTAGAGCACTTTACCAGTTATAACTCTAATAATAATCAGGAGACTAATATATAAAAATGTCTAGGATGTTCAGAAGGTATAATACTAAATGGTAACTATATTCTTGAAAGAAAAATAAATTCCACTAGAAAAACATAAGACTTAAAAAATCTCAAATCCAAGTCAGCTCTTGAAAAAAGAATTAAAGAAATGATTTACAGCAACCAAAACCCTTTAAAGATCCAAAATGGTAGAGTAAATTACATGGATATCAAAGCCTGAAAAGAAGCTATTATTAAATAACATATTAGAAAAGGAGCATATAAAAACCACCTAATAGATATACTTCAATATATCTTAGATCTAAAGAAAAACCAATCTTCTATTCTGATAAATTACTTATTAATCATGGAAAAGAAGATATTAAGATGGGAGTAGCCTGAATCCAAATAGGAAAAGAAGAAAAAGAAAGCAAGTTCCAAATAGAAGTAAACAATTGGCCCTCGTCTATAAGAGCAGAATTGATAGCAATTATAACAATACTTCTGCTAGTCCTAATTGAAAGTATGGTAGAGATCTTTACAGATAGTCAAGTATATATTTTCAAGTGAAAATCTTTAGAAAAGGAAGACCCGAAAAGGATACACAAAAGATGGCTTAAGAAAAAAAATTTATCACTATGAGAATGTATAGTAGAGCTAATAAAAAAGAAAAATATAAATCTAAAGCTTACAAAAGTCAAGACATACTAAAATGACTCTTATAATAAAGAAGCAAATACCTTAGCTAAGGAAACCTTAAAATTTCTATCAATTGAATGGAAAAATCTCATTTCATACAAAATTATAATTGAAATCAAATGGCAAGAAACAACTCTAAATGATCCAATTAGGCAGTTCCTTAAGAATATTAATAATAAGATAATAGTCTATTAGTGGACATAGCAAAACAAAATAGAGAAAAAATGAAGTCATCAGATTTCAGAACACTAGGCTCACATATAGGACCTAGTATAGGAAAGGGTTAATAATGGACATATGTGAGATACATTTTTTAAACAATCCCAACAAAGAGGCTTTTTTATTAAACTAGTCAATGATGAGATACACACCTTAAGTAAGTTGGCTATAAAAAACTGGATTTATATAAGCAAGTGAAATGCATTGCATGTAGTCAACAATATGAAATTATAAAATACTTATTAGAATGTTTAGTCTATAAAGATCAGCTACAAGAGGTATAGAATAAAGGAGTAGATAGAATCATTAGAAACTTTAAAAGCTATTGTGAAAAAGAAAGAGAGAGACTGAATAAAAAAAATTCAGGCTGATCATTGATGACTGTAGAGAAATAGGAGAGTTTGACAAGTGAATCGCTAAAGTAGTGGAACAGACATTTGGAACAAGTCAAAATAAACTAAGTTTCTATACTGGCTTAATAAGAACTGACCTTATCTTAGAAGTGATAGATCTAAAATATCAAGGTAAATGTATAGAAAGAATAGCAAGAAAGTAGATATTAAAAATACAAAAAAAGTTTGCAACCAAATCCAAAAAGAAGTTTGGAACAAAAGATATAAAAAGTTAATCAAATAAAAATAACCATAAGGAATTAATAAAGAAAACAAGATAAAAAGACCTTCTTGTCTATCAGGCCAGAAAACTATATTTCTGAAGAAAAGAAATCCATTACTTAAAAAAAGAAATCTTGAAGAGGAAAGTCTTCAAGAAATTTTAACAAGAAGAGTAGAGTATGGAATAAAATGGTTGGGTTTTAAGCTCTGTTAAAACCTTACAGAGTAATCTGCAGTAGTAACCTGCAGGCAATAAAGTTAACAGTTGGAAGGATTTTTACCTGAATTGCTAACAGAGTAATAAATCACTTCTGAAGTTACACTTAGAATTTTAATAATTCTTAAAATAGAGACAAGTGAATTAGATAGAGACTTAGCTTTAGTGATATATCTTTAATGTAAAGTATATATATATTTAATAAAGTATACATATCTAGCTTGACAGAGAATTTTAAAAAAAAAAATAAAATAAAATATATTACAAATATAAAAAAAATAATATACATAATATATTATATTAATAATTTTTGTTAATCTAATCAATTTATAAATAATATTTTATTATTTGTTAATATAATTTTAAATTTTGAATTGAGCCTTATTGATAGCTATAGATATAAATAAATTTGCAACTATAAATCCAATTGTTTCCAAAAAGCAGTTTATCAATATTCTATTTATTTTATGAATTATATTTGAACCTATAATAAAAAATTTTGAGTAATTATATAATTATCAAGATAATATAGAAGAATATTTATATTTAAATAAATAGTGAACTTAATCAAATTGTTTATCAAACTTGAACTTGTATACACTTTTAGTTCTACTTCTCCTTCCAAGAGCTATGAGCTAGGAATCTATTATACTAATGAAATAATCTATCTAGTAGATACATGGAATATCTATTAATTAGTTTACTCTAATTTTTTATTGTATAATAAAATATATTTCCACAAACTTACCTTTAATATTAATACTATTATTATAAAAATCTTCAGTTTATATATATTTGATATTATAACATTATAATTTTTAAAAAAAAAATTTTATATAATAAGTTTCTTTATAAAATATAAAAGACATCAAAATATTATTAAACAAATATCTTTTTATAAAAATCTATGGTATTTAAAGAAAAATAAATTTTGAGTTATCAATTTATATATTATAAAAAACTAATGACAGAAATTAAACAAATATATTAATACTTAATTAATTAACCCAAGAAATAAATAAGAATAAAAGTTGTATATTATTTATTAAAATTCAAGTATATCATATAAATATTATACTCAAGTATCTGTATCTTGTAAAATCTGAAATAAAAACAAGTAATAATATGAGATTCTTATATTTGTCAAACATACTATTTAAAACTAAATATAGAAAATAATAAGCAAATCTTGTTAACTAAATATATTGCTCATATTCAAATAAAACATCAATTATATATATATTATTTTTTTATTTATCTTCATTTTTATAAATATGTTATTTGACTTTTAATATTTTTATAAAATATAATATTATAAACTAATTTCAATCTTTATAATAAAATCTATACTTGGTTTATATTACTTTGCTAATTTTATATTTCTAAAATAACTTGATAATCTTGTTTCTGATAGATTTGATTTTTAAAAAATCCAGAATATAATTAAAGCCAAAAAATATGTATTTTATAGACTATTGATTTTAATTTTGATTATTATTTTAAATACTAACCATTATTGATTAAATAAATTTGATATTTAAATTTTTATAGTATTTACATATAAAATAATATTTAATATATTAAATAAATATCTTGTTAACTCTAATTATTATATAATTGTTAAAATTATATTTATTGAAGTTTAATAATAGAATTACATTTATTGAAATAGTAATTGTTAAAACAGATAATTGTTATAGCAGATATTGTTATTATAAATACTAAAATTACAAGTAAAAGTATTGTAATTATTAAAGTTATAGGTCTAATGCAAGTATTGTAAATATTAAAAATTGATAATATAATATATTAACAATATAATAAAGATATAAATTTATATAAATCTAAGATATATAATTAGATGTGATCATTTTATAAAAAAATTTTTATGATCAATTTTACTGTTATTGCTATATAGTTTCTTCTAGTAATTAATATAAATAATAAACTAACTATCCTTTAAATTTTGCCAAACTTATTATAACTATTGCTTAATATATATACTTATTTTTTTATTGCTTTATATTTTATATAGCCATTTAATTGCCAGCTTTAATGTTACTAGTTTCTTACTATTTCAATCTATAGCTACAATTATTTATAAGTTTTATATTTAATAGTCACAGATAAGCAATGTTTTATTAATACTGCATATTTTATTGCTATTGTTTTATTGTTACTAGTACTGATCAAAGAAATATATATTTTTTACTTTCCAATTTTTTTCAACCTTAGCTATAATTGATTACAAGTTTTTAGATTATATTATAAATAAGTAAATAATATTTATTGATGTTCTATTATTTTATTGCTACTAATATTGATTATAACACAATTCAAGTAATATAAATCAAGTCAAAAAAGCTATAAAAAATTATCAATTTATTTTTACAAAAATGAGTAAAGAAAATTTTTAAATCAATGTACTTTTTACTATATATACTATATTAATTAAATATACTATATATCTCTAGTAGGTAATTTTGAACAGTGCAGACAAGCCCATATTGATACAAGATAGTACTAACAAGTATTAATATAGTATCAATACTATCTCCAATGAAAAACCTAGAATTAATAGTATATACTTATATTAATTTTAAGTTAGAAATGATATAAAAAGTATGTCTTGTGTTTTCAATAGAAAGCCCTAGACTAGTACAGATAATTGTTATATATTACTTGTAAATGTCAGCCAATACCATTTGCCTCCAATAAAAAACCTTGAATCAGTATATGGAATTGTATCTATAATAGGCTTTATTTTATCTATTAATTTTTTACTGTATATTGTATTAATAGAATATAGTATATATTAAGTTAATTTTATATATTTCAATTTGGAAACTTTTATTGCTGTTTTCTATTTTCTTATATTATAAAAAAATGATAACTCAATAAAATATGCTATATTTTTAATTAAGCTGATATACTGTATAACTTGTTAAATGTTCAACTAACAATTTTTGATTCTAATATCTTTTTTTTTTTAACCCTCTATCAGGTTAGTTAAGTGTGCTTTATTAAATATTTATAAGCTATACATATTAAATAAAATACTAAAACTAAATCTCTAACTAACTCACTCATTTTTGTTATATTATATCTCTAAGTGCAACTTTGGGAGTGATTTATTGCTCCATTAGAGATTCAGGTGAAGACCCTTCCAACTTCTAACATTATTGCCCACATGTCACTACTGCAGATCACTCTTTTAAGCTCTGACAGGGATCAAAACCCAACCACTTCATATCATACTTCACTCCATTTAGTAGGATTTCTTTCAACTTCTTGTCTTCGACTCTTTTTTTTTCATATATTGGTTTTTCATTAGATCAACTTTCTGTAATATTGCACTTTCTTTCCTGGTTTTATATATATAATGGTCTTTTTATTTTATCATATTTGCAGATTTCTAATTTTTGTTGCCATTCAATCATCCTTTCACATTTTGCATTTTATATTTTCTTCTGGAAGTGGTTTTGAACTTTTTCTTGCTTCTTTTCCAATTATCTTGCTATAACATGTCAAATCCACGATTTTGATAATTAGTTCTTTCTCTATTAATCCCATATAGAAGCTAAGTGTGTCTTGACTGGTTTCTGAGATTCTTTCTACCAGTTTTGCTATCTGTTTGTCAATCTTTTCTATTTCTATCCTATTATCTATTCTTAAGCTTAACTCTTTCTCTTCTGATTTTATTTTCCTTTCTTTTAAGAGCTTTCTGAACTCTTTCAAGATTCTTTCTATTTCTTTTTGCCATACCTTCTTCCATTGAGTCTTGTAAGCTGGGCATTCTAGCAAGTGTTCTATCGTTTCCTCTTCCTGGCCTCACATAATGTATTTCACTTGTTTGTAAAGGTCTGATCTTCTTATGGCCAGCTTCGTAAGTGTTGATAATTCATCATTGATCAATTTAGTGAGAAAGTTTTTGTTTCATGAGCTTTTAAATGAGGTGTTTCATATATGTTCCTTATTAAAGTGTTCCCATACAATGTCTCATATGTATCTGTGATGGTCTTGAATTTGCCGATCTCATCTTCTTTCAATTCTTCCTTGTATAGTCTATTGGTAGGTTATTACTTTGTTATTAATTTTTTTAATAGTTTGTCTTATAGGAGTATCTAACACTATATTCTACTATTTAATTTCTGTGATCATTTTGGGCAAGACCAATTTTTTTTATTTTATCACTAGGAATCTTAGTACTTTCTTGGTCAGAGCATTTGCCTCTTCATTATACTGGATATTGGAGTGTGCCTTAATCTTGATAAGCTTGAGATCCAGCTTCTTTTTCTTTATAAGATCCAGCATACATACCCACAGGAACCAGTTTTGTTCTTTTAACTATCTTTTGTGAGTCATTTTGAGATCCTCCTTTTCTATAGTTTTCCACCTTGAGATATAGGCTTGGTTATCTATAAAGATTTCAATCTTGCTATCTACTGGGGCTACTAGTAGTATAGTAACTATCACTACTAGTTCTGTTCTAGTGGATGGAGACCAATCCTCTACTCTAGTTTGGAACTTGCTTTCTCTTCCTGCTTCTCCTATCTGTATCCATGCTGCTTCCATTCTCATATTTGTACTTCTGTGGTTAATGAGAGACCCATCTGAATAGAATGTCATTGGTTCTTTTTTTTGTTTGTTGTGATTGAGTATTTCTATCAAATGGGATTAGTAGGTACCTTCTTCAATGTGATCTTTGATAATTTTTGATTCTAATATCAATACTTAAATATAATAAAAATACTTATATATTTTCTAAGTTTATTAATAATAAAATAATATCAGGTTAATTAACAAAGAAATTTTGAGATTTTGGATTACTTGTAATAATGACTTAAAAAATAATTTTACTATTTTAAGAGTTGGCATTAATAATACAAAAAAATAAAAAAAAATACTCTATAAAAATTTTATAAGTTTAAATTTTTGCAATTTTTAGAAATTGTATTAATTTAATTAAATTACAGGTCAAGGAAATTTATTAACTCAAAAATATTTTGAGAAAGTGTATGCAGTAAAAATAATATATTTTATCTCCTTCTTAGTTATGATAAAAAAAAAATAAAAAGAAAGTGAATATTTGAATTCTTGCCTTCACATGTACCTGTGATTGATATTGTCTTCTGTTTTTTAAGAATAGAAAAAAAATTGAAGAAATAATAGTTTGTGATAGAGTCTCAAATAAGATGATACTGGTTGTATATTAAAATTATATTAGTTCCAATATACTTGAACTCATAAGAAATACAATTATTGATATGTTTGTTTTGCATTAACAAGTTACCTGATTATCAAAAATTAAAGAATTGAATCAAGGTGTCTTAATAATTGCAGGGTATATATTTAACTAAACTTAAGTTTTTAATTTTTAAAACTTTATTAATATTAACATTTATAGATATTTTTTTATAAGAAAAAGTAAAATTTTTATCCATATATATAATATACCTGTCAAATTATAAAGGTTCAAAAAGAAATATTTACAAGAAGAGAAAGTTATAGTAATGAATAGTTTTTTTTAACTATACTATACATACTATATATATCCTAAGAATATGATTACAAGTATACAAAAAAAAATAGAAGAAAATGATTTATTTCAACTAAATAGCAACAAATATGGTATTACCAATAAAGAATTACAATTTTTTTCAATAATAAAAATATATTTAAACTATTTTTTAGGGTTATATAAAGTCTATGTAACCTGAAAATATAGCAAATTTGATTATACTGATCTCAATTTTTTGGATTATGTAATTATAACTACTTGTTTAAAAAATATAACCTGTTAATAATAAAGAATTTGTTTGTAGTAAGGAAGATTTTGTTGAAGGCAACTTTTATATAATTAAATGAAGAATTAAAGTTGAAATAATAGGTATTTTTTAAATATTACAAATTATTAAAAATTTAAATTATTAATTGCCACAATTTTTACTAAGAAATATTCTTTATTTCTGATCAGAGAATAAATTATATAATACTATAGTGTTGTTGATAGAAGATATAGCTTATGGATTGTTCTAAAATTTAATCAAAAAATAATATCAGCTATAAAAAAATAGAAAAAAGATAAAAAAAAGAATATTATATAAATTATCAATATAATCAATTATCAATAGATTAATATATTTTGTAAATATTTGAAATATCAATAATAAAAAATAAAGAAAAAATTATATATAAAATCAAGTTATTTCAGAAAATACTGGTTAATAAAAAATATATTAATATAGAAACAATGAATAATTATGGATAAGATAAATATATTTACTTAAATTTAATAAAATAAAAATTTTTAAATTTAAAGTTAAAAAATATTTTATAAAATTCATATATATATAGATTTAAAATTAAAAAATATTTTCAAAAGTAAATATGGTAATTGAAATTTTTTTATTAAAATAAAGATAGGTTAATTTAAACATATTTAATTTAATTTAGTTAAATCAAAGTAGTTATAGTTAAATATATTTTGAAATAGGTTCAAAATGAACTAAACTGGATTTAGATTGATTTTGAATCAAATCAAATCAAATCAAATTTAGATTCCGATTGAATTAATTTTGAATCAAATTAAATCAAATGTAGATTTAGATTTAATTGAATCAGATTCAAATTAAATCAAATTAGATTTAAATCAAATTATTTTAGTTTTAAATTGAAGCAGATTAGTTTAAAATAAATCTGATTTATATTTAATTCATATTTATAAAAATCAAGTTGAATCGAATCTAGTTAAAATTTGATTCAATTTGATTTTTGTAATCACTAATAAAAGAATATCACAGAATAATATATATATATATATATTTTTTTTTTTGAAAAAATAACGAAGCCCAGTTTATTGAAGTCAATAGGACGGCCTTTACATATAATATAGTCGCTAATTACAGAGCAATTCAATAGTCAAGCTTTATACTAACCAATGCACCTTAGTCCATCCCACCATTATATCTAATAAACCTGATTGTAACACCTTGTGTACCCCCATGGCTTGTTGCTGAAAGAAGTCTTACTACCCCACTACCTGCGTCTGTATTACTCTTTCCTGACCCTCATATCTACAGGTCCGGGGTCTGTAACACAAAACCCCTTTCATATCTCGTCCCGCCGAATATTCTTTTTACAGTACTTATTACAGTATGCCTAGAAATATCTACGTAGAGTCTTAGATGTCATCTCGTCCCGCCAGAGCATTATTTTTACATGACCTATTACAGCCTGCCTATGGAGTGATCATGTGGAGTCTTGGATGGATTTCGATTTTGATAGAGACCCTCTTCTAACTAATGTGCCTAGGCTCCACTAGCTTTCTTGATTTTACAGCATGCAGATCTTCAACCTATCTGCAGGAGCTTGAATAACCTGTCTTGTGACGAGGTGGCTTCAGCACTAAAACCGGCTGAAGCATCTTGTAATCTTTGGATGCCCTGTGATCAGACGTGGTCTTGGTCAGAGGTGATTAAATCATCATTATGGAATGGATAGGATCTTCTTGTATCACCTAGGCTTAGGTGATACTGCCTCACAATAGTATTGAACTCAGAAACAATACTTGGTGACCTGGGAGCATTACCACTACACTATTGACCCACAGGTTATTACAGAATAATATTCATTCTTATTGATTATAATATTATTATATAATATTTGAAGAAATGCATTCTCAATTCTAAAAAGGGTAGCAACTTACAATTTTTTGTTTTTCAATCTTACTATCTAATTGAAATAAGAAAATAACTTCTTTTACTTATTTTGCTTAATTAGAATAATAAGAAATTGAAGACCTGAACTTGAACAAATAACTACTTTTTCATAATCTAGAAAATTTATTATCTATCTTAATTAATTATATGATTTTTTCACTTTAATTACATTTTATTTAAAGAAGTATAGAATTTCATATCAATAGATTTTCTTTTTTTTATCAATAATATTATTGAAATATGTGAGTATGACCAATAAGAACTTATTTATATTTTGCTATCAATATGTTTAATATCAACTAATCAGAAGTCTGATAATATTGTATTTTCAGAAATTTAAGATTAAACTGAAGTAGACAAAATTTTTTAAAAAATTTATGAAAAACTGTAGATATTCTAAGAGAAGAAAAGACAGTATGTAAGAAAATAGATAATAAGTTTTTTTCTGTCTAAAAAATCTCTATTTTTATATTATTTTCAGCTTTGAAAGATAATACTTTACAAATTGATTCTTTTATTTTCTAGAACTTTCTTGTCTTTAGTAGAGAAAGTATATACTTGAGTTTATTTGGACTACTAGAGATCTAAATTTTTGTTTAAAGAAGTTTATAAATAAGTAAAAGAGTGCATTGGTAATTCTTGAAGATAAGTTTCAAGCTATTTCAAGGAAAGTAAGAAGACTTTATTAGTCAAGAAGTATAAAAACTTTTTGCAAATACCTTTTTTGTGTATGGTCAAAGGATCAGTGGAAAGAGTATTTGAATATAGTATTAAGTTAAATTTTTACTAATAGTTTTATTAATTAAATATATATACATATATATATTATTAATAAAATTATTTTAAAAAATAAAATTTTGATATTTAATTTTAAATTATATTTTTGAATTCGAAATTGATTTTTTGATTGTATATAAAAAAATTTAATTGTTTATTTACTAATAAAGTCTTAATTCAATTTTTATAATAATAATTTAAAGAGTAACAATATTTTAAAGCATAGTTTCTTTTATTTACAATTTTTTTTCAATCAAAAATTTAACTTTTGACAATTGAGAAAAGTAAACTAGCACTTTTATTATCAATAATAAGAAAATTTTTAAATAATAAAAAAATTTCATTATATAGTAATAAAAATTCTTCATATCTTTGAAGCAAATTGTTATAATTTTTAACAAATTTTATTTATTTTATTTAATTTGACTTTAAATATTTGAATAGCATAATCTTTATCAAAGGTAATTAACCAATAAAAACACTGGCAATAATTACATGTTTAAATAATAAAGGAACACAATTATAATATTAAGAGATGATTGAAGAGTAACATAATAATATCAAATTTTATTGTGTAGTTCTATCTCCTTTCCTTTTCCCTCATTTTTTTATTTTATTTTTAATCATTACTCGATCCCAAATACCTTTTTCTGTAACTGCAAGAATTATGCAATTATGCACATAACGGACCTGCTCCAATCCTTTTCTGCAACAACATACAATTGCATTTTAAGTAATATTAAATGGATTAACTACTTTTGTTATTAAATGACGCCATTTTTTGGTTTTTAAAAAACGAAACATATAAAAAAAGTTATGCATCTAACAGAACCTTTCGGGGATGAGGCTGAGCTGAAAGAGCAAATACGGTATTAAATAATAAAATGCGTCATCTTATAAATACCCATGGTCATTTTCTACCAAAAATCGTCTCAATCAAAAAATGGCTGCGGTTACGCATAGCACCCAAGTCTTAGCCGCTCAAATCAAGGTTGAGAATAATTTAGAAACACATATTACTATCGAAGAAAAAATTTCCAGAGTGTTTAAAGGTGTTAAGGTTTATTCGGTTTCATCAAAATTCGACACAAAGAAAACAGTCCTTGAAAGAGGAATCTCTCACGGGTTGGCAGCTGCCATACTTCATGCCTATAACGAACACCAACATTTGCGCCTAACCCCCGATGATGTTTGGCTTACTATTGCTCAAGGCGTAAGTCGGCACATTAACTATAATGCTGAAAAGTTCCGTAGCAAATTTGTTGAACACGAAGGAAAAAAGGAAATATCGGTTTTTGCCAGATTGGCCGATGGTAAATTAAGCAGTGACTGGTCCGAAACTGTAAATCAGCTTGTGATTGAAGCAGATAAGAATATTGTAGAAAGGAACTTAAAATCATTGTTAGAATGCGATTTCTCCACAACAACCGAGGTTTCTCGAACAGCCTCCAGGATTGTCTTGTTGGATGCAGTTAAGGCATACTTTAGTTATAAGGTTTGTTTAATGTGTGGTATTCCCAAGATCACCCTGGAAGGTACCCTCGACGATTGGATCAAGATTCAAAAAAAAACCAAAGATCTTCGGAAATTATCGCTTGAAATGGATTTCTGGCTAGACCGTTTAGACCCCGTAGTGGAGAATCTTGTGGCTACATATAAGGGTGAAATTGACCAAGATTATTGGAGCAAAGTTTCTTCGAGACAACGTTTTGGGTCAGGCCCACGTAGCATCTCGGGGTGGATGCTAGGCTTCTTTCCATATGATCGCACCGGAGAACGTATAACAAACAATACACTTGAACCCAGTGACATTCCGGATGGAAGAGTGGAAGTTCCGTTCAAAACCGACACAAATTTAAAATTAAAGTTTGTTGCGGGATTTATGGGAGCGAACCAAGAGGTTCTTGAGGGTTCAAATGGTGAGGTTGTTGTTTCACCGGTCATTGGGTGGTCTATTATTGATCACGTGGAGGATACGAAAAGTGTATAAATAGCCGATGGATGCTTTTTCAAAGTTCCACCGGAGAACGACTTCGAAGTAATGGTTTTTACAATCAAATTTGAAAGTTTTCATATAAATAAATGAACGAGTAAAATATATGTTAGTTATTTGGCAAATATAATTTCAAAGCAAAATACGAAGTCGATTAACATCTGATATTCTATTTTAAAAGTTTAAATTGATATACGTATTAGTATATTATGAACTTTTATTAAAAGTCAATTATTAAAATTATGAAGATTATTATTATTGTTATATAATATATATTAAGTAAAACGATAAAACAATCAAATTTTTTTAAATCGACAGTAATTTATATTTCATTTAAAATTTTCTAATATCCTGTATACGTACTGTTTTTAATCCGCAGTCAGGTCAACATGGCATGTCTTTATTGTATATATACAAAATTGTTATGACTTACTTTCACATTAAAATTTTCTAATATTTATAAGTTTATTAATTTTATAATAAAAAGCTTTAAAATATTTGAGCTTGAGTTAAAGAAGTTTATAATTAATTAATTCTAACAAAAGTTAAATAGAATTTTGAGGTAAAGACGTGAGTAGTTGTTTCTTAATTAACGGTCAGTAAACATCACGTGATAGATAACACGTACAATATACAGTATATATATATTTATTATTTATTATATAAAAAAATTATTAAAACGCCACATTACGGAAAAGATTAATTATTATTATCTACATATTACATTTAGTTAAGGAAAATAAATTTTTAACGGAGAACCCATTCACTATTTTACAAGTTTCGCGTATTTTTCACTTTCTTAAAAATTTTAAATACAGCGAAGTTGCCATTTTTTAAATCACCCCGAATCCACCAGCGGCAGGAAATGCGGCAGCGGGATAAGCGCCCAATGCCGCAGGAGCCAAACCAAGTCCTAAAGCCGGAACAGCACCTAGTCCCACGCCGGGGATCAACTGACGTTTGACGAGAATGGTGTCCTGTGCAGCATCTTGAGAAACGCTTGGATCGCGTTTTTCAATGTTTTGTTCCGGAATATCGATACCGATGTCACGTTTCTTTATAAATGGCATGAAACCCATACCACCATAACCTAGACCACCATAACCTAGACCACCGAGACCTAAACCACCATAACCTAGACCACCAAAGCCTCCATATAAGCCACTACTATAACCACTACTCATGTATCCGTTGCCGTAACCCCCAAAGCCACCGCCAAATAGAGGAAATTGTCGTTTTTCGATGTCTTGCATGGCTTCGACGGATGAAGTAACAGGGGATGGAAGTGGTTCGGCCAATGGCTCGGGTGTTGGATTGGCAACCGGTGTTGATAGGGAGAGGTTAATTAGGAGTAGAAGTGTAAGAACGAGGAAGATGAAGAAATTGTGGAATTTTGACATCATCTTTGAAGTTTTTTTTTTTTTTTTTTTATTTTATTGATAAAGTAGACAACTTTTATATTTCTCAAAGAAAATATGTGACGATGAGAAACAAAGTCTAGGATGGCGGGTTAAATAGCTTTGAAATGGGTGTTCGCGACCGACTGCATGCCAAGCCTTTGATGCATCGCGCATATCATCATTAGATAAGCCAAGAAAGAAAATTTTCTTTCTCTTAGCATTGTAATCGTGTCACCACCGATATTGCTTCATGATTTCTGTTAAGATTTGATTTTTCTTGTTAGTAAAAGAATCATTGGATTTAATGGAATGGGTTCATGCGATTACGATGCATTTTGTGATCGAAAAAAGTCTGATATCGCAAGCGCATAGTCCCTAAATCTTCAATGCACTAAAGGGGGTTTATATGCACCCTTGGATCTCGTGTATCAATCTGATTATATGATTGCGTGTGACCTTTTAATGCTCACGTTATATTGCAAATATCACATGACATTGTTTATCACAAGTTCTAGAAATCATACATTTCAACTCGAATCACCGCAACGAAGTTCAACCTTATCAAAAATTAAATGACAGTAAAGAAAAAGGAAAAAGACGCAGAAAATGGTATGACGATGTATACTTACACGTGGAACATTAAAGATTTTCAAGATCTCTTCAAGAGGTTGAAAGAAACAGACGACCATTTTAGCGAAAGGTTTTATTCACCGGTTTCATCCTCGCCGTCATTTTCGGACAATCTGGCTTCTTCATCGAATGACCTAGAACAGCAGTACATTTGGCGTTTTTCTGTTCGTCCACGCGGAGGAAAGAATTCGAAAGAACACATGTCAGCATTCCTCTGGTCATATCAATCAGATTTCGAAAGAGAGAGGGGATTAACTTCCAGGAAAATTAGATACAGCGTGGATATCTATAGATCCACACCAACCAACTCGTCAACCTCAATACCAACCCTTGTAAAGCTGAAAACAAAAAGAGGTGTCGAGACGAATACCTTCAACTTTTTCACCCACGAGTCAGCGTGGGGGAGTTCCGAATTTTGTGCCTTCAGCGAAATCTTTCCTAACAACGAACGAAATCAAAAAGTTGATCTGGTGGTGAAAGTTAATTTCTTCGACCTTGCCCAAACAACTGCGATTCCAAATGACTCAATTAACGATGATATCACTGTATGCAAACGTTATACGCCATCACTAGATAAATATTTTGATAATGAAACGTACAGCGATGTCGAATTTTCATTCGATTGCGGATCGAAACTTAAAGCATCTCGTGTTGTTCTTGCCTCAAGGTCTGCTTATTTTGAGAGCATGTTTGAGGGCAGTTGGAAAGAATCCAAACTCTTCACAATTCCCATCGAGAGCGTTAAATACGAATGTTTTAAGTTGTTAATAAGGTTTATATATACCGGTAGATTGGCCAATGGACTAGATTTTGATATCCTATTGAATCTATACGTTGAAGCGGAGATAAGGGGCATCGAAGAGTTGAGGGATTTGGTGTCCTCTCAGATTATTCGCCACCACCAGATCTCATCGGAAAATTGGGAGCAATATTTGATTTTGGGATGGAAGACCTCCAATAAAAAGCTAAAAGAAGTGGGCCTGAAGTACGCGTGTGATAACTGGGATGCGGTAAAGAGTACTGTCGGAATGCAACGAGTTTTGAGTAGCGGAGTTACCGAATGGGTTGAAGAACTGATGGCGGCAAAGTTTTTTGGCTACAAGTAAGTAGAATCAGTCAATTGAAAAAAAAATGTATCATCGTGAACATAGAAATGTAATATATTCTGATCATTCATCTTTCTTATTATCAGATCATAATATATTGATTTGCGAGGATTACTTTTCATCAGATTTTCTGGGCATCAGCGTTCACTGTACCATCGTTAGAACAAGGCATCACAATAATACCATTTTTTGGATCATTCATATAATTCGCCACGATTCCTTTGGTTCCTTTACCTCACAGATTATTGAAGTGAAAAAAATTTTTGAAACCTCTCGTCAAATGACTTTTTTAAAGAAAAACGCGGATAAAAGATAATTCATAATAATAAAATTGTAAATAATAATAATTTTGCAAATTCATGATCCTAAGTCGAAGAAGGTTCAACCAATGTGATCATCGGCCAAGATTCTCAATTTCTCGAGACCTCATTTGTTTAAACATAAGTCATGAATGCTTACATAAAGAGCTGACATTCACCTGTGAAAAGATTAAAGAGAGTTAGGGAGTTACGAGAACTCTACGACGAAAACATTGATACAGCATGTGCATACTATGTAGTAATGCGTTAGGTCATTTACAGTATACAGTATATTTTATCAAATAATTAATATATAATTTGTTAATAACAAAATTTACTTTTATGGACAGTAACTTTTATTATTATTTACTACAAAATTTATTATGCCAATTTTGGTTAGATCCATTTCCTAGTTACTGTAAATAGTCGTGCTCGAGACGTCACTCGCATTTTGAATCAAGAACAAAAAATGATAACGAAACAAAAGAATTGATAGAAGATTTACGGCCATCTATGGAACAATTTTAAGAAAGTTCTCGTTTGACCCATCACCCTCCCGCCACCTCACGGAATGAATGAACAAGAATATACTAAACTGTTGCTGGGTACTGAATGTGCTATCTGTGAGAGAAGCAAAAAAATAGATTCGGAGGTTGTCTGAAAGAATGTCTTCATACGTAAGTGTTCAAATCTCAAATTTTACACGCCTGGGCTAGCTATATTTTCCCCTTAAATTTTTCATAGCACAGAGGTAGATTTCCCATAGCTGTTGTCACAAGTGTTCCTGACAAAATCGTCAAAAGTCGCCGACATCGGTTAGAGCAGAAGTTAATAAAGAAGAATGAAGAATATAAGAAGGTTCCCAAGGGCGAAAATATGACGTGGGCTAGGAATCAGCATGCATGATGCCTTAGAGTTAGCTTAAGAAGGTTAGAGGAGGAAGTCACGATGTTCGATGACTTTAGTCGTTTCTAGTGTCATTTTGATTTGCAGTACGTGATCACATACTCGCGTGCTCACTAATATCTGTTAAAGTTGATTCCTTTTTAAATGCAATACAGGAAATAATATAATATTTAATTTTTTTTTTTTTTTTAATTAAAAAATCAAAATTCTTTGTGTAGATTATAAATCTGACTATTATTATTACAATAATCTATTAAGTCAAGCTAGCAACATGTATTATAGGTCATAAAATATAAATTAAACCAATTTTTTTGCAAACAAGTTCATCTTACTATATATTAAAGGTGCTAATTTGATCATGAAAATTATACACTGTAGTATTTTATAAGTATTTTAATTTAAATTATTATTGATTAATTATTAAAAACAATAATTTTTTATAATATTAAACAAAATAAAAAACTATTAGAATATATATATATAATTGTATACTGTATATATATTATATAAAATAAATAAAAAAATTAATATTAAAAAAAAAAAAGTCACATGAGTGATACGATTTACATGTAATGGTCTAGAATCCAAAAACCTGAAAGTCTGGCATGAAAGATGGAGTGTCGCAAGATAAGAAACTATAAATAAGGCTCGAGTATTGATAAGGGAACTATATGTATCTGAAAAGTATGAAAAGTTTGGCAAAGCTTAGGATTAGTATAGTCGATTATAAAGTAGATAGCCCATTGTTAGTTAGAAAAGTATAAATAGCTTATCAATATATGCCAAAAAAGTAGAGCTGAATGTGTTAAGAAAAACAGTCCTCATTGAGAATAGAGATAAGAGTTAGTGATATCTCAAAGAAATAGAATGCAATAAAGAAACACTTACCTTTGGCCAAGTCAATCACCTCGCCTCTACCTTTCTTAAGTATTCTTTATAGGAGACGTTCTTTTCTTTGTAAGTATTTGTAAGATGTCTGGGTTACGCAAGGCACTACGGATTAGTGACGGACTCGTTAGGTTAGCCCATGATAATAGATGCCCCTTATACTATTAATTGATCTGTAAATCCTTAGACAGTATGAATAATTAATCATTTTGGTTGTTCCTAGAATCTATTTTAATAATTAATAAAGATCTTGATACTAAATAGAAATAAGCTAGTATCATTAAATTAAATAAAATAATTTATAATAAAAAAAAAATCAATATAAACTTTATAACTTTAAATACTATATATATATAAATCAAAATAAAATATATATATTCTAAATATTATAACATGAATATAAATATATATAACTTATAATTTAAATAAGTTAATTGATCTTCCACATAAATATTAAAATAGTAATATTTTATTAAAATATACAAATAAATAAACATATTAAAATAATATAACATAATTTTTTATATTAAATTTATATAACAATAATACTAGATAGGTTTATATATGGGTAATTATTTTCGAAGGCAGACAGGGATTTTTCAGACCTTATAATTGTGATCCTAAAATTTGCATTATATTGCATTATATACGTATTAATAAAAAATAGGGGCCAAAAAAATCATATTTAATATTTTGATCGCCTTCAAGAATAATTGCCCATATATTTTAAATATAACTATTGATAAATAAGTAAATAAGAAATTTATATAAAAACATAATAAATAAACTACACAACTATTATATAACAACATAAAATAAAATATACTTAACAATTATAATATTATTATAACAAATATTAAAAAATAAAGATAAAAATTTAATATAGAAAAAAGTTTTTTCTAAATTTTAAAGAATATAATAAAAAAATTTTCAAAATATAAAAATAGATATAATTATATACATATAATTATTTTAATAATTGATAATTAAATTTTAATACACTTTTTTTTATATAATAACCTATGATATGAAAAATAAACTAAAAAATTTTTTATTAAATTTAATTATAAATTAATAAAAATATAAGTATTTTTAATTTTTTTTTAAAAAAAACTTAAACTTATAAAAATTATTAAATTCCAAAAATAAAATTTAATATATTTATATTATTTTTTTATTAATTAATAATTTTATTTAATCAAACTTTTTCATATAATAATCTATAATATAAGCTTTAAAATAAATATTTTATTATTATTATTTTTTTTTTCAACCCACAATCATACCGCAATGGCATGTCTTTATTGAGATATTGAGAAATACCTAAATATTACAGACTTTCACAAAACAATTAACTCGTCATTGTATATTATTAGTTAAAGGACTACACTACTTAAAAAATATAAGGAGTCCACTAAGCTAGTTTGAACTAAACAAAACTAAGTCTAAACTAGGTACTCTAAGTCAGATTTAGGGAACAATATTTCACTCTCCTAGTAGCTTGGCAATAGTGCCTCTAAGTCTACCAGGATCATTGCCAACAGTTTGTCACTGTAGATTATCCCGAAAAACAATGAATTGCTAAAGTTGATATTGGGAAAGAGGAAGGAAGAATGCAAATCAAAGCCCTCCAAAAGGTTCTTGTTCTATTTTACAGTTTCCTTTCAAAAGGGGTTTGCCTGATTGGGATATTCTCTGAGTTTCATGATGTTTGAGAAACTTAGCCATTCCTGAAAATGACTTCAAGAAGAATATTTGAGGAACTTATCTTTCTTCCAATGTATGGATTCGCTTATTGCTAGTAAGGCCAGTGTCATATTACAGAAGAGTTTGCCTAACCGGGATAAAGAAATCTTTTCAAGAACTTTGCCTAATCAGGATAGAAGCTTGAAAACCTCAGCTTTTGTCCAAGAAAGCCTTTTCACCACCTGAGGAACTTAATGAGAGATGGAAGTAGAATTTTCTTTTTATACTGTCGCTCGCCTTTCGGTATTATAATTTTTTCCTGGAGGTTAAACATATATAATTGGAGGGGACACTTTTTCTAGAACTTTCTTTCTTATATCACCAATGATATATCGAGACACATGAGTGTAACCAATAGGAGCTTGTTTACATTTCAAAAACTGACGTGTTTTGTGTCAACCAATCACCTTTGGTGAGGATTTGTGCTACCAAAAATTCAGGATCAAACTGAAGTAGGCAAAATTCCCCAGAAAACCATGAAAGCGATAACTCTAAAAGGCCTAATAGTGACTGGAAGGGAAAAAATAAGCCCTTCTATCATCAAAAACCTCTATATATCTCTCGCTTCAAAGGTTAAATAGGCCTTCAAGTACTTTACAGTCAGTTCTTTTTCCTTTGAGAACTTTCTTGCCATTGATATCAAAGGTATTTCTTGACTTTTCTTGGTCACTAAGAGTCAAGTTTTTGAGTGAAGAGGTTTGTAAACAATAGGAAAATGATAGAAGTAACTCTTGAAGTTATACTTCAAGTTGTTTTAAGGAAAGTATTAAGACTTTATTAGCAAGAAAATATAAAAACTTCTTGCAAACATTCTTTTTTGTATATGGTCAGAGGATCAGTGGAAAGAGTTTTTTTATTTTTTTAAAATTTGTTAATAGTTAATTTATATAAATATATAAAAAGTGTTTATTTAATATATATTTTGAGCTTATTGTAAAAATTATATATATCTATATCTGTATAATATAGTATTACTTTTTTTTTTTTTTTAAACCCTTGATCAGGCTAGTACTATGTATTTATTAATCATTATGAAAACTGATTTAGATATATAGGGCAATTGCATCATGGTTAAACTAAAATCTTGTATTGACATACTTGTTAATGGCTTTCAATTCTCAAAAGAGCTTCAGCCTCTAAGTGCAACCTTGGGAACAATATTTCGCTCCGAACTAAGTTTTGGGTGAAGACCCTCCTAACTTACCCATCATTGCTAGCAAGTTGTTACTGCTTATTATCCTTCAAGGAACTGAATTCGAGAAACTACAAAAAGGAAAGAGAATATCTAAAAATGTACAATTGTGCTACATGAAAACGAAAAAAGAAAAAAATAAAATAAAATTGCTCCATGTCCTCCAAAGAATCTTAGCTAGAAACCTCTTCTCATTAGGAATCAACCCTTCTGGGATTTCCTTCTTCTTCCTGACTGTCTGAGGAACTTATCCATTCATGCTCTTGATTATTTTCTTGTGACTGTCTAAGGTACTTATTGCCTACTCGGATCCAGTATCTTGCTCAACACTTCCTTTCTTTTGGTCTTGATTTTTTATTTACACGCGCAACACAGAATGGCTAATGGTGGACCCCAGGTTCTTATGTGACTGTTTAGTCTTATTGTGTAACTTCCAATATCTTCTAGCAGCCATGCTTAGTTAATGGAATTTTACTGATGTACATCTTTCATTACCCAAAAAGCCAGATTCCTCAACAATCTTTTTGCCTTGTAATAGTGGAAGGGTCTGCAAAGTATGGGGATTCTCGTTGATTATGATATTATTACACAATGTCTGGGGAAATGCATTCTCAATTCTAGAGAAGGGTAGTGTTTTACATTCCTCTGCTTTTCGGCCTTACAGCCTGACCGGAATAAGGAAATAACCTCTTTCATATACTTTGCCTGATCAGGATGATAAGAAGTAAAAGGCCTCAGCTTAAACAAATAACCATCTTTTCACCACCTAGGGAATTTAATGCCCATCTAATGACCTCATGATTTCTTTGCTTCAGTTACACTTCATTTGGAGAAGTGGAAGAGTTCATATCAGTGGATACTCTTTCTTTCATCAATGACGTTATCGAAACACATTATGTAACCAGTAGGAGCTTGTTTACATTCTGCTATCAACGTGTTTTGTGTCGACCAATCACCTTTAGCAAATGCTATGTCGATCTTGTGTCACTCCAAAATTTAGGGTCAAGCTGGGGTAGGCAAAATTTCTCAAAAAACTCTGAAAAATGAGCAACTTTAAGAGGATAGAAACAGTGGAAAGGAAATTTTTTGGTTTAGGCTTTTGTCACCTATCCACCTACTGCAGAAAACCTCTAGTTTCACTCTTGCTTCAGGAGATAGGCTTTCAGTACTTCGCTGTTGATTTTTCTTCCTTTTAGAACTTTCTTGCCATTGGTAAAAAAGGTGTTTTTTGACTTTTCTTGGTTACCGGAAGTCAAGTTTTTGTTTGAAAAGGAGTATAAATAAGAAAGGGAAGTTGGGAGAGACTCTTGAAGATATTCTTCAAGTTGTTTTAGAGAAAGTAATAAGACTTTATTAACAGAAAAGTATAAAACTTTTTATGAACATCTTTTTTGTGTGTTATCAAGGGATCAGTGGAAAGAGTTATACTTAGTTTTTTTTTGTATAATATAGTATTATTAAAATATTATTATTGCAATATACAGTATATATTTCTTTACTATATAGTTAATAATGCTTAGATATCTTCTAGATTTTATAAATATTTAAATTTGAACTAATTTATTAGTTTGAGTTTTTGCTTATGAAGCTTTTCTTGATGTCTAGAAAAATATTAATCTATATTGATTTGACTAAGAGCTTTATGAGATTGATATTAAACTTCGAAACACTTATTGTGATTCAGTTCTATTTCTTGTTTTTCTCTTTTTAAAAAAAAAATTTATGTAATAGAAATTAATAATTTTGTAAAACTTATCTTTTTTATATTTTGTAAAAAGTTTTTAAATTTATTTTTTGTTGGTTGTTTGATTATAAAAATGATTTTTCTTATTTTTCTAATTGGTTTCTCTTCTTCTCAAAAAATTATTAAAAAAAAAATTTATCTGAAAAAATTGAAGATTAATAGAAAAAGTTTTTTAATTTATAATATTAAATTTAAAATTTAAAAAAATTTTTTTTTATTAATAGTTTTATACTTAATCTTTATTAATTTCCAAATTGTATTTATATAATTATACAATGCATGTGTACAGGGGTATATATATATATATTTTTTTTTAATCTGCAATCATGTCACGATAGCTTGTCTTTATTGAAAAATTGAAGTAAATTTATAATATTTTACAAACTTTTACAATATGACTAACTCGTCTTCATACAAAAGTACTCTAAGTCAAATTTTAGAAACAATATTATATTCCCCTAATAGATTAATAATAATCTCTATCTATTAAAATCATTGTCAAAAGTTTGTCACTGTTGATTGCCTGAAAACCAATAAATTGTTAAGTTAAAAAAGAAGAAAAGTGAAAAACGATTAGAGAAAGGGGACAATTCAAAGTCTATCAAAGAAATCCAAAAATAAAAACAACATCTTCTTAAAAGGGATCTATCTAATTGGAATAGTCTTTTTGCTTTACTTGAACCTTGGAAAAAATTTTCTTTTTTATCACCAGTGGTATCAGACAAGTCAATCCAACTGGTTTTTTATTTAAGTGAATATTGGATTGGAATATCTCAAGGAAAGTATTTAGACCTCAGCTTTTTTTCATTAAAGCTTTGTTATCACTTGAAGAACTTAGATAAGAGACAAGAGTTTGCAATCCACATTACTCATTGCTTGATCTTTTGGTATCATAGAAGTCTTCATTAAGGGACTTGAGCTTTTTTGGGAGTAAATATTTCTAGAACTTTTTTTTCAATTACCCATAATATTATCAAAATATATGAATATGACCAATAGAAGCTTATTTACATTTTAAAAACTAACATGTTTTATATCAGCCAATCATCTTTGATGAAAAATTGTGTTATCCAAAATTCAGGGTCAAATTGAGGTAGGTAAATTTCCCTAGAAAATTATGAAAGTAGAAGTTCTAAAAGGATCAAGACAGTCAAAAAGGGAGAAAATAAGTCTTTTTACTACAAAAAATTTCTATAACCTCTCACTTTAAATGTTAGATAGACCTTTAGATACTTAATAGTCAGTTCTTCTTCCTTTGGAAACTTTCTTGCCATTGGTATCAAAGATATTATTTGACTTTTATTGGTCACTAGAAATCAAGTTTTTGAGTGAAGAGGTTTGTAAACAAAAGAAAAAGGATAGAAGTAACTCTTGAAGTTATATTTCAAGTTGTTTTAAAGAAAGTATTAAGACTTTATTAGCAAAGAAATATAAAAACTTCTTGTGACTATCTTGTTTTGTGTATAGTTAGAAGATCAGTAGAAAAAGTTTTTTTTATGTATACAGGAGTATATATTTAGAAGTAAATAAAGAATTCAATAAGCTAAAGTTATATTGAGGCTTATTGCCCTCTTTTTAAACAAAAGAACTAACATTCTATTGAGTATATTGATATTATTAAAAAAAAAATATAAAAAAAATAAAAGATGTAGTTATATGCTATGCTGAAAGGATAACTGTCTTATTTCTTAACAAATATTCATCTTGTTTTTTAGATTCTTCTCTTAATAGTAGTCTAGGAAAGCTTCTATTGAGTCTTTATAAAAATAAAATAGAAGTGAAGAGGAAAGCTTTATAGTTTTAAAACTTGTAAAGAGGAAATAATCAGGAAGGTCCAGATGATATATTGATATCTGCATAAATAACTTGAGAGTCTTACAGTATATTATCAATTAATTTTATTTCTATCTAAATATGAATATACTTACCCATTTGTACAATGTATTTTAGTTAAAAAAATATTATACTTAATTTTATAATTGATGTATCTTACTAGTGACCATTGATGTTCACAATCAATAAGAATTCTTTCAGATTATTTAGCTAGCTTATATATTACTACTGACATTTTTGGACTCAAGTTTTGATTGATATGATAATGTTAATCTTTTAATTTTTCAGTTTGGGATTTTTTGAATATAGGATAAAAACTTCTTGATTTGCTATATACACTAGCTTTACTATTGAATGTTTTTAGTTATTTTCTTTACTTTTTCAATTAGATTTTTCTAAACAGTAGAAATTGAAACCTGCCTGATATATAATTAGAAGTAGGTGGCTTTGATTTTCAAAAAGTTAATCAAGTTTATATAATCTTTACCATGATTGAATAGACTCTTTTTTGTATTTAAATATGTATTGATAGCATATTTTGTATCTACCTGCATCACAGATATATGACTTATAATAGATCCCAGGTTTTTATAAAGTTGAGAAAATGTATTCAAATATACATAGTAATCAATAGAAGTTTGTTTACATTCTTTTACTGATATAATTCTACTAAATTAATTAGTTTATAAGAAACTTTATGCTATTTAAAATTTAAAGTCAAGTTAAAATAAATAAAATTTCTTAGAAAAGATTGAGAAAGAGTATTATTAGAGTCCACTATATGAAAGAGAGAATAAAAAATAAACATTCTCTCTACAAGACTATTTTGTGATATTTTTCTGTATACCAGATAGGTAGTGGAGTGTCAGTTTTTCTTTCTTTCAAAACTTTTTTACTGTTGATAGAAAAGATGTCTTCAAAATTTTGATTACAAAAATCTAGTTATTTGTTTGAAAAAGAGTATTAATAGTATAGGAAGAGAATATAAATAATTCTTAAAGTACTATTTAGTTGGTTTAAAGAAAGTGATAAGACTTTATTAGTCAAGAAGTGCAGTGACTTTTTGCAAATGTTTTTTTATGTATAATCAGAGAATTAGCAAAAAGAGTTGTTAATAATTTATTGAAAATTGATAATTATTATTATATTATAAACTTATAGATATTTAAATAATCAATTTAATTAAAATTTAATAATATAAAAAATTTTTAATATTAATTTAAATAAATAAGATTTATTAATTTTCTAACTAAAAATAAAATTTGGAACTTTTTTCACTAATTCTCTGACCACATACAAAAAAGACATTTGCAAGAAGTTTTATACTTCTAGGTTAACAAAGTCTTACCACTTTTCTTAAACCAACTTGAGAACAAAGTTCTCAAGAGTCACCCTACTATCCCACTACCTCTTTTTTTATATCTTGCTACAAAAAACTTATCTTCTAGTGGCCAGAAAGACAACTCTACCCTTCTTACCAATGGCAAGAAAGTTCTGAAAGGAAGTAGACCTGACTTCTCTATCTCCTTTTCATCTACCTTAGAAATACCACAGAGTCTAGTTTGTGATAAGAGACTTTTTAGAAGACAATCCCACCACTCTCTTGTCATTGTGTAGGCTCTAATAGTGCTCTTTTATGGTTTTCTCTGGAGGATTTTGCCTACCTCAGTTTGACCCTGAATTTTGAGTAGCACAAAGTTTCTGGTGTTATGATTGGACAATGGAAACACGTCAGCGATCCAAGATGTAAACAAGCTTCTATTGGCCATCTCACGTGTCTGAATGCATTTCCTCAGTTCCCATAAGAACCTGGGATCCATCATAAGTTGTATGGCAGTCACATGGGTGGATATAGAATACAGTACCCAACACATCTCAGGAAACAGAAAAGAGTCCATCTGACTATGGAAAAGGTCACAAGATACTTCAATCATTTTTGGAATTGAAATCACCTATCCTTGGCAGTCAAATAGGTTTCTTTCACTCTCACAGATAGGTAAAGATCTGTTCTTTTTCTTATAAAAACAAACAAGGTGAACAGGAAGTTTTTTCCAACTGATGGGTTTTTTACTCCTGATCCATGGTTTGCTGAAGGACCTGAAACCAAAGCTACATCAAGGCTCCCGATGTAACCTCACCCTTAAGAAAGGTTTTAAAGCTGCCAGTGGTACCCACCATTCTTACTCGTAGTGAAAGTACTAGTTGGAAATATTTGCCAGAATGGAAGAACCCCTCTAGGCTTAATTTACCTTTGAAAGTTTTGCACCTTCTTAAATAAGCAGCAAATGCTTGAAAATGATATTACCTATAGAACTGGATTCGTCAACCCCATCAAAGGTTTTAAGGTATCTCTTTGGCCATAGGTCCCATTAGGTCTTTGGATGAGTAATTCTCTCCCCTTCTTTGCACCTTACTCCCTTCTGAAGATGAAGAAACACAGTATTCTAGTGGATAATTCACAAGGCATTAGATTGGTCAATAGTGTTCTTTGGTAAATGGTCGGTAGGGGTAGAAAATTTAGGTCGTTTATTTGGTGGTCCGCATAGTTTTAAAAATTTTTTTCAGCACTAGTTAGACCTTAGACTAGTCCTCTTTTCCTTCTTAAGAGGTGACCAGGCCACAAGGTGAAGTCTCCATAAAGGAGCTCTTCTATTATAATATTTTATTTGTACAAACACTTCTTATATATAGTCCCAGAAGAACTTTGTTTTCTCTATCTTATGTAAAGATCTCTCAATAAAGTTTTGGCTTAATTAGCATTAAAAAAAAAAAAAAATTAATTTTCTAACTATATATAAAAAAGATTTTTACAAAAAGTTTTTTTACTTATTTATTAATAAAGTTTTAAAATATTCTTTAAAACAACTAGATGTATAAAAAAAAAACTCTTTCTGCTGATCCACTTTTTTTCAAAAAATTTTCTTTTTTGATAATTTTCTTGAAAAAATCACAAAAACTCTTCCACACAAAAATAAGCCTCAAAGGACACAACCATCTATTCCTAGGTAACAAAATCTACATTATAACAAACAAGAAAAGAGTTTCGCTCAGCTTGAAAAACAGATATTTCTAGGTCACTTTTGCTTTTAGGAAGAAGAAAAAGCAAGAATAAGCTGATTTCCAATAGGCTTCTTGAGACCCAACCTCAACTCCACAAAGCTCTTAGCCAGGCCAGTGCAGGTTAACACCTTTTTAGGCACTAAGAGAAG